>NMUG010008575.1:0-11586 GCA_002855965.1 Monotropa hypopitys
AATTTAATGCGATTAAGGATGTTCGATTTAATTAAACGAATGTAAATTTACTAAACTTTCCGGAGTGTGACAAAAAGGCAGGAGGTCATGGGATGCTTGGCTGTGTTTAAGGAGCTAGTACTTTCTTGTGGGGGACTTTTGTAAGATTTTGACTTGTAGCTTTTCCTAGCATTCTTGGTAGATTATTATCATCTTTGTTTTTCAGAAAACTTATCATGAAAGTTGTAGTAGTGGTGAATGTTTCTTTTAATGCTTTTCTTTTGAGGTTTGAGTATTATAGCACTTTTGGGTTCATGCTTGAGGGTTTACTTATTTGTGTGGTTTCATGTTTGAGGATTTATTTAATTAAGAGGTTTATGAAAAATTTTAATTTTTTGTGTATTTTGGAGTTTGGGATGTTACAACTTGGTATCGGAGCATAGGTTTTAGGTCCGAGTTAGGAGACTTTGTGATTAATGGAACGGTACTTGAGGTATGAATTTGAGGTGATTGTAGGAAGTTGGGGTGTTAGTGTTTTGGAACTATTATGCGTGTCTTTGGCACCCATGGGACTTGACTCGAAATCCGATTGGAAGAACGCCTGATCAACGTTCTCTTCCAATGGAAAGTCTTGGAAAGTTAAGTGAAAAAGCATAATATAACAAAATGCTAAGGTTAGGGTGGCTAAGTAGTGGACCATAGGATGTCAACTCATGCATTGAGTCATTGAGGTGTGTTTTGACTAACGCGTGAGTTTTTGGCATCTAACACTTGTTTCCACCATGTTATTTCTTGTGTTGTGATTTACAGGAAAGCAATGGAGCAAAACCATCAAGGGATTGAAGAAGAGGCTAGCATGAATGGCGAAAATCTTGGTAGTGGTGGGGGTGTTCCCCTTGTAGTTGGAGAGGAGGCCCGGATGATGGCCGCTATCGCGCAGTTGGCCGAGGGGCAACAAATGTTGATTCAATTACAGGCTAATCAAAACGTGGAAAGAGGTATGGGTGCAGGTCTCTTAGAGAGATTTAAAAGATTATGTAGTACGGTGTTTGAGGGAGCTAATAACCCTAAGGTGGCTGAAGAATGGCTGAAGGAGGTGGAGTTGGTGCTAGACACTATGGTTGTTGAGGGAGATCAGAGAGTAATTTTGGCGACTTTTCTGTTTAGAGGTGAATCTAGGAGTTGGTGGAATGCTTTCAAAAGGCAAGAGGTGGCACAGGCACTTGGAGCTGAGCCGGCTGCACCAAGGGCTATCACTTGGGATAGGTTTGACTAGGGGTTTAACAGTAAGTTTTATCCAGATAGTTTTTGTTTTGGGAAGGAGGCAGCTTTTTCAAATTTATAGCAAGGGATTATGTCAGTGAATGAATATGAAGCGAGGTTCACTTCTTTGTCTCAATACGCACCATATATGGTGAGCACGGATGATTTGAGGTGTAGGCGGTTCAGGTTGGATTTGGCATCGGTGGTTGCTTCGAGGCTGTTATCATTTAGAGTGAGAGAATATTCAGATCTTGTGGATATGGCAACAAGAATGTGGATTGATATTCAAGAGTATCATGAGAAGAGAGAGTCGTATAAAAAGGCGAGATTTGATAATAGTGGAAAATCAGGTGGAAGTAGTTTCAAGAGTGGTGAGCAGAAATCGAGGTTTGATAAGGGGAGGAGTGGTGGAGGAAATATAAATTAGGGGAGTAATTGGAGTAGAAATCAAGAGAGGAGTGTGAATCAGTAGTCGGGGTCTAATGGCAGAGGTTTTTCTAGAAGATGTTTTAAATGTGAGTCACCAGATCATATTGCTAGGGATTGCACATCAGGGAGCAATGGGCTGAAATGTTTCAAATGTGGAGGTATGGGTCACAAGGCTATGCAGTGTGTCCAACAGCAGAATCAGTGACTAGTGCAGTCAGTGGGGAGCGCAGCAGGGGGTGCTAACAAAGGCACAGCGGGGCAGTCTACTCACGGCAGGGTGTTTCCATTGGACAAACAGACGGCTCAAAAAAACCCAAACATGGTGACAGGTATGATTCGTGTATCTTTTTTATATGCACGATTTCTTATTGATTCTGGAGCCACTCATTCTTTTGTTGCTACTACTTTTGGTTCTCGTATGGGTAGAGATTTGGCACCCTTAGATCACACTTTGCTTGTGTCGACACCAATGGGTAATGTGTAGAACTTGCGTCATACTATCCTGATTGTAAAGTTTGGGTGGGTAATGATCCTTTGTTGACAGACTTGATTCCACTAGAGATGGTAGATTTGGATGTGATATTGGGGATGGATTTCTTAGCTGCCCACTTTGCCATTATTGACTATGTCAGCAAGGAAGTTTTGTTTCGTATTCCGGGTAGGTCTAACTTGAAAATTTGTGGTGATAGCTTAGAATTGCCAAGACGCGTCATCTCATCTTTGAAGGCTATGTCTATGTTGAGTAAGGGTTGTGAAGGGTTTTTAGCCTATGTGATTGATTCTGAGAAGGGAGAGAGGAGTATTGGGGATATACCTATGGTAAGTGAGTTCCAAGATGTTTTTCCAGAAGAGTTGCCGGGAGTGGTTCCGATTAGAAAAGTAGAATTCACGATTGAGTTGGTTCCGGGCACCAGTCCTATATCTATTGCTCCTTATAGGATGGCACCTGCCGAACTATACAAGTTGAAAATGCAGTTGAAGGAATTGCTTGATAAGGGTTTCATTAGGCCTGGTGTGTCGCCTTGGGGAGCCCCAGTTTTATTTGTGAAATAGAAGGATGGTTCAATGAGGATGTGTATAGATTATAGGCAGTTGAACAAAGTCACCGTGAGAAATAAATATCCATTGCCTAGAATTAATTATCTTTTTGACCAACTTCAGGGAGCCTTAGTATTTTCGAAAATTAATTTGAGGTCCGGTTATCATCAATTGAAAGTTAGAGACTGTGATATAGCGAAAACGGCCTTTCGTACTAGGTATGGGCACTATGAGTTTATGGTTATGCCTTTTGGGTTGACGAATGCGCCAGCAGTGTTTATGGATTTGATGAATAGGGTGTTTCAGTCCTATTTAGACTCATTTGTTATAGTGTTCATTGATGACATTTTGGTGTACTCGCGGTCTAGAGAGGAGCACGAATAGCATTTGAGACTAGTCTTGCAGAGGTTGAGGGAAAAACAATTGTATGGAAAACTGAATAAATGTGAGTTTTGGCTTGATCGGGTGGTCTTTTTGGGTCATGTCATATCAAGTGAGGGTATTTGTGTGGACCCTAAAAATATTGAGGTGGTTGTGAATTGGGAAAGGCCTACTAGTGTGACTGAGATTCGTAGCTTTTGGGGGCTAGCGGGTTACTATAGACGGTTCATTGAAAAATTTTCGTCTATTGCGATGCCTTTGACTACACTTACTAGAAAAGGAGTCAATTTTGTTTGGTCGGAGGAATGTGAGAATAGCTTCCGGGTTTTGAAGGAGAAATTAGTTTCGGCACTTATTTTGACTATCCCGAAAGGGACTGATGACTTGATAATATATAGTGATATGTCGCTTTGTGGATTGGGGTGTGTGTTGATGCAACGGGGGAAAGTCATAGCTTATGCTTCGAGGAAATTGAAAAACCACGAGAGGAATTACCCTACACACGATTTGGAGTTAGCGGCAGTAGTTTTTGCATTAAAACTTTGGAGACATTATCTATATTTGGTGACTTGTGAGATCTTTACTGATCATCAAAGTTTGCAATATCTGTTCACCCAAAACGATTTAAATCTGAGGCAGCGTAGGTGGATGGAACTAATTAAGGATTATGATTGTAATATTCACTATCATCCGGGGAAGGCGAATGTGGTGGCGGATGCTTTGAGTAGAAAGGCTGTGAGTCGGGTGTCATGTTTGACTTGCACTAGAGTTGAGAAAGTTTTTGAATTGAGCAGCTTGGGTGTTGAATTATCATTGGGTTCGAATGAGGCATTGTTGGCAAATCTTGTGGTGAGGTCATTGTTTGTGGATCAAATTAGAGAGGGTCAGAAGAATGATGTGTTCCTAGAGAAGATTAGACAGCAAATCTTGTTGGGAGAAAAATCAGAGTTTAGTATTCGTGGAGATGGTATGTTGATGTTTGGGAATCGGGTTTGTGTGCCGGAAGGTGTGGAGCTTAGGAAGAATATTCTTGAAGAGGGTCATAGTTCGGAATTTTCTATGCATCCGGGGTCGACAAAGATGTATCGCGACTTGAGGGAAAATTATTGGTGGAAAGGGTTGAAGAGAGATATAGCCGATTTTGTTGCTAGATGTCTTGTTTGTCAAAGGGTAAAGATTGAACACCAAAGACCGGGAGGGTTAGTTCAGAGTTTGCCAATACCGGAGTGGAAATGGAAGCACGTTACCATGGATTTCGTTGTGGGTTTGCCTAAGTCTAAGAGGAACTTCGATTCTATTTGGGTTATAGTGGATCGATTGACAAAGTCCGCTCATTTTCTTCCAGTAAGGGTTACTTTTTCTACGGATCGTTATGCCAGGATTTATATAAATGAGATCATTAAACTGCACGGAGCACCGATGTCGATTGTCAGTGATAGGGATCCTAAGTTTACATCGAGGTTTTGGGCGAGTTTACAGCAGGCTCTTGGCACATCTTTGAGGTTTAGTACCACTTTTCACCCTCAAACGGATGAACAGTCGGAAAGGACTATCCAAACACTTGAGGACATGTTGAGATCTTGTGTTTTAGACTTTTCTGTAGGTTGGGAAAACTATTTGTCGTTGATCGAGTTTGCTTACAATAACAGTTTTCAGAGTAGTATTGGTATGGCACCTTTTGAGGCATTATATGGGAGGAGGTGTCGAACACCGCTTTGTTGGAGTGAGGTGGGTGAGCTTCAAATTTTGGGTCCGGAATTGATTCAAGTAGCTTCAGAAGGGGTTAAACTCATAAGGGAAAGATTGTGGGTTGCTCAGAGTCGTTAGAAAAATTATGTGGATAATAGGCGACGGGAACTAGAATTTGAGGTTGGTGATCATGTATTTTTGCGGGTTTCGCCGTGGAAAGGTGTGGTTCGTTTTAAAGGAAAAGGAAAATTAGCGCCGAGGTATATTGGGTCGTATGAGATTGTGGATAGAGTAGGAGCAACAGTCTATCGTTTAGCCTTACCGGTAGAGTTGGCTCGTTTGCATAACGTGTTTCATGTCTCAATGCTTCGGAAGTACGTAGGTGACCCGGCGCATGTATTAGAAGTAGAACCTTTGGAGTTGCACGAAGACTTGACTTATGAGGAGATGCCGATGAAGATTTTGGATCGCAAGGAGCAAGTATTACGCTCCAAAGTGGTCCACTTGATCAAGGTTTTATGGCGGAATCATGGAGTCGAGGAAGCGACATGGGAAAGCGAGGATGTGATGCGGGAGAAGTATCCGCACCTATTTTCAGGTATGCTATTCTACTTACTTTAAATTTCGGGGGCAAAATTTTCTAAGGGGGGAGGAGTTGTAATACCCGTTTGCCAATTAATTAATAAAATAATAAATAATCGTCAAAATACATGTTTAATCCTTATAAAAATAGGGTATTCGGGTATAAAAGTAAGGTATAATGTTAGGGAGTTTGTTCAGTAATAATTCATAGTGATCTTGGTCCAACTTGAGGTGTCTTGGTGATCAAAAGTGTATTGGGCAGTTTTGTTCGAGCGTAACCGGTAGCGCAACCCAGCTGTAACCGGTTGCGTAGTGCGCATTATCTCCTCTCTGCACAGTCTGCAGAGAGCGTAACCGGTTGCGCAGTGGCCGTAACCGGTAGCGCTTCTCGGTGTCAGGTCCTGACTTAGGGAAAACATAACCGGTAGCGCTGTTTTTAGGCGTAACTGGTTACGCGTGTCGGTAGTTTGAAATCGAGACTGCGTCGTTTTATGCTATTTTGAGGTCTTTTGGTACTTTTGTCATCTTAAACACCTAACTTATCACCCTAATACGTTTTAGGGATAATTATTATCATTAGCCACCATCTAAACCTCTCAAAAATCTAGAAAGCAAAGTAGGAAGAGAGAGAGGGAGATCACCATTGTTGGAGGAGCTTGGGAAGAAGATTTGGGAGAAAATCCTCCTTGTGGATTCAACCTCTTGGTAAGTCATGCAATCTTAATGTTTTATGAAGTTAATCTCGCTATCTCTCCTATGATCCTTGGGTTAAGTTCATGTATCACATTCATATTTAGGTATGATGAGTATAGCCACCGGATCTATGGATTTCATGAGAGAGTTGTGAGAGTTTTTGAGTTATTCTCATGTTTTATTAAAATTTTATGCATGGACAATTATGGTAAAAGATGATTATTAACCTAGAGTTTTAGGAGGGCCATGGACAATAGTATATATGTGTTTTTATTGTTGAATCCGCAAATATGAACCTAGTGATCGGATATGGTTTAGATAAATTTTGTGGTTGGGCTATGAGGTTTATGTAATAATCCATGTGTGCATTAGAAGTTAACTATTATTGTTGTTGTATCGAGTTTAATAATGCATGATGAGATTGATATGCATAGACATAATGCATGATGAGCATGAGGTGTATGGACATGAATGCATGAGTTGAGTTGGAAAGCATAATATGCATTTATATATATTATGCATGCCTCTGTGGGATGGGTGGTGTTGCTGGAAGTTTAGTAAGGCCCGTGGCTGGCAACCAATGTAAGTCCAACGGGTGCGTGGGACGTACCCAAGAATGTACGCGGGGCGTACGAACTACTACCTATAGTAGTAGCTATTTTCAGGGCATGGGATGCTCAAATCTTTTTAAAAAGGGGCTTCGGTCAGAATGTATAAGTATCGTGCATGGAATGCATTGTTGAAAGAATAATTGTTCATGCTCATCTTCATGATTTCTAACTCTGAACTTACTTGTGTTTTGGAAATTAAACATATCATATTCACACTCTGTTTCCTTGTCTTTGGCTTGGAAATAGGTCTCAGGGTAGCAGTCCACTAAAAGGCAGGAGGTCATGGGATGCTTGGCTGTGTTTAAGGAGCTAGTACTTTCTTGTGGGGGACTTTTGGAAGATTTTGACTTGTAGCTCTTCCTAGCATTCTTGGTAGATTATTATCATCTTTGTTTTTCAGAAAATTTATCATGAAAGTTGTAGTAGTGGTGAATGTTTCTTTTAATGCTTTTGTTTTGAGGTTTGAGTATTATAACACTTTTAAGCATGTTGACAATGTTATTTGAGGTTTTATTTAATTAAGAGGTTTATGAAAAAAATTAAATTTTTGTGTATTTTGGAGTTTGGGATGTTACATTTGATGTATGTTTAGAGTTTAGATGTGAGATTCTTATGATTGGGTAACTTGTTGTTTATCTTTGGAGACTTGGATTTTTATTTTTATTGAGTTATTCTTGGGAATTTCTTGACGTTTAGTCACGACCTCCGTTCAATATTCAATTAATTCCGTGCTTATTGGGACGAGGCGTGACAACAAATGTTTTTTCTTATATGACTTCACCATTGGACAAGATAATCCATGACACCACTAAATACTCACCTCATAGTGACTTAGAAATATTGACTAATTTTCATCCTCTCTCACAAATTACGAGATATTCCTTCTCACATGTTCATCACTTCTTCCTTTTTCAACAATTTTATTTCACCAATCATATCATTAGGGTATCCCATTCAGATACAACACAAATATTCGACAAGCCTACTGGACTACATTCCCACTTTTACTATTATTATTATTATATTTTTCCTTCCACAACAACTTTTCTTTTATATATCCATCCAATTAGGCCAACTATGTTTCTACAATACTCTTCTTAAATATGCCATAAAAATTCCATCAGGATTAACGAAATATAATCCCACCTTTTCTACCCTTCCTTACCCATCAAAATTCTTTCATATTCAAGATATGGCATATTCATAATTTAATAACGTACGTAAATAAAATCTAGAAATAATAAATATACTTGCTCCAACTTCCAATACAACCTAAAATCCTTGATATGTACACTCATACTTATCCCAAGAATAATATAATCCTCTAAACTTTCATTTCCTTAACTTAATTTATAACAACAAAATACAATATACCCATATTTATGACATTTATTGCACTTAGGTCCCATTTACCATCCCATTTCTCTTAGGTCACATTCAAATCATATAATTTGATACTTTGTATTCAAACAACATTGAACCTTTTAGATCTACTAACCACCATTCATCCTTATCATTTATTCAAAATACTTTAATCTTTGTTTCGCAACTTATGCCCTTCATACAATAATTACTATATTACCATAATTCTTTTTGTAACAATCAAACAAGTGATCAACTAAACAAGGTATCAATCCTCTATGGATTCACAAACATTTCTTATTATCTATATCAACCTCATCCAAATGTATTGAGACAATACTAAAAATCCGATGTCATACACATCCACCGATATATTTCTTTATTTCAAATTCATAAAAGTTATTTTCATAACCTTAACAACCAACAATTAATTTCAACCATGGGGATAACCAATCTAAATAGCTTTTAACCCCACCAATCACCAACTTCTTAACATGAGCCATATCAATACTTGCCATAACAAAATAGTGTACAACCTCATAAATAGAAATGAGAACATACTTGTTAATAATGGTTAAATCTTATTTGACTCGCCTAAGATCCTATGGTCCACTACTAAGTCACTCTAAATGCAATGCTTCCAAGAAATTATACATATCCATTAACTTGCCAAAACTTGTAACTAGAAGAAACGGTAATCAAGCATTCTTCGGGTTAGACCTTCTGGTAGTCAACAGATACACACAACATTCATGGATTTACCGCTTCCATACCCCATTCCTAGGGTCATTTTTAAAACCTAGACTCTGATACCAAAACTGTCACACCCCATACCACTAAAACTAAAATAAACAACCTTAATGATATGCAGTGCGACCCAATTAACTCCAATTCCCAAATAAGTTTCCAATTATGAACATTCAACCAACACTAAATTTTCTTTGCATTTCCAAACTACAAAACATTAACCAAAGGTGTTATATAATACAACTCATAATCCATGACTTCTCGCCACATGTACCATTATATTACAATTTCTCTTCCATACAATTTTGTACAATACTAACTCTTGACTTAACATCTAAACCATACCACCACCTCGTCCAAATATATGTCCCGTAACCTAGAACTTATAGTGGACCGATCAACTATGCTTCACATCTGGATTTTACAAGTATAACAAAATAAGAGAATCCAAGACTTCGTTAGATACAAGATAGACATATTGCAAAACTGTAAAAACAAGCATAAGATGCACTTATGAAATGAGCTACATGTCAAATAAGCATTCACATTTTCTTTGTCAATCCTTTATTTATTTGTTAATTTAAAGACATCACTTGCTATTCGATGGTTACTCCACGATATTGTTCGGCCACACTAGCCATACCGGAATCCAGTTGATAACAACTCAATCTAACACATTTCCATTGGCATCACTCACTGGTCGATGGTCACTCCACGATATTGTTCATCCACACCAGGCATATCAGAGTATAGCCATTTACGGCTTCATCTAGCAAACGTGTCCGCTTACAATGGACGATAACGTCCCAACAAAGTCTCAATGACCAGCAGTCTCAATGACTAGAATCTTTTGTTTATTTTCTAAGTCTCGATGACCATCTTCTCTTTAATTATTATTTCACATTCCATTTTTGGATAACCATCTCTTTTCACACATCAATTGGAGAGCCATTCTTTCTACACACAACAATTGGATAACCATTCTATTTGCCTCTTTTACACACATCAAGTGATAGCACATACCGTACACAAAGTTACATGAATATCTCAACACAAGACATCATAAAGTGTCCCAAAATATGCTTGACTTAATCTCCATATGCTATCACATAACATCTCAATTAGGGAAATATGCTCGATAAATCACAATTCCAAAATATAACACTTAGGCACACCATACCCAAGTTAAAAAAATATATGACAATTGTAAATAATAGACTCACCTCTTGATTCGCCGCACTAAGTATATTTTTGGGATGTCTCGGGTAAGTTAGTCTCATTCTCTGAAATTATTACAAAGAGATTTAGGAATATAAGCTTCCTCCCTAAACCATTGCTTACTTTCAATTTCTTTAAATTGTTTAAGTGACTTAGGATTTGTTCACAATAGCCTTAAACTATGGGGTTTTGATCCTATATCACACATTAACCCAGGTAGGATCATTTAGAACCAACCCCCAAGATAATCCCATAAATCCCACTGATCGATAGTCGGACCGATATGTCGTCTGGTGAGCCGGTTCTTTACTTCTCTAGAATTTTGGCTAGGCAAGATTTTTCAAGGGACCGGTACAAATACTGGTGAGCCGACCGGTATATCAGTCTCCCACCGATTGGGTGGTGTTCTTGGTGTTTCCCCATAATTTCCTATGGGTTTCACTCAAACACACTATTTCCTCACTGTTTTGGCTGGGAAACATGCCCTCTTAGCTTTCTTACCTCCATTAATACTTATATACTAATTAAATCCACCAAAAATATCACTAACTCCGTCCCTACGACTAAACTAGCAGTTTCTGAACTTTGTTTTAAACTTTGCCCTTGGCTTTCTAGAGTCCTCTAAGAGTAAAACATTACGAATCTTACCTTGATTAGCAAAAAATTCTCCCCCAAACAAGTCTCCTATTTGCCTCTTGGAGTTTTTCTCTCTTTCAGTTTTCTCCTTTTAGGAAATATGATTCCTTATTACAAATTCACCTTAATAACTTATTTCACTTGGCTTACTATCTCATGCTTCCATTCACGCCATAACAAGAGTACACCTTATTCTATTTTCCTTATTTACTTTTCCATCCCATAGGAATTAATTCCAACATTTTTACCACTATTTCTTTAGTTTCTTTACAGTTCCATTTCATTCCCTTATTTACTTTATTTCCCTTGATTCTTTCTTATAAAAATTTATAAACTTCTCAAAACATTATTATTAAATAATCTCAACAAAAATTGTAAGCGGGTATTACAGGACTTCTACCACAGAATTTGCTGAAACTCAAATATTCATAAATTGGAAAACATGATAAACTGTGGCATCTCTTGATTTTGTCAACGTTGATTGATATGTATCCCTTGATTTCATCAATGTTGATTGATATAGAATTATTGGATGGAATTGACAATATTAAATCAATTGGTAAGCAATGGATCCTCATGCATTCATATTATGTTTCTATACATTTCCACCCACCCACCACAATCATATACATCCTTAGATATAGATTTCAATACTAAGTTTCTCGCTCAAACAATCTTTTCAGGTACCGAATCCCATATTTGAAGTGGAGTTGGATGTTCATGGATTTCGGCATGCAATGGATTATGGGATTCATTTTGGTAGATTGTGAGGCTTTTCTATTGTGTTATTGTATTAGACTTTTTATATCTTCTCGTATTTCCAGACCTGTAATTGGTTTGCAAACATTGAACTTTATTTGGATTAGTTTGGATGTTATTTCCTTATGCACTGCTTAGCATATAATATTAGGGATCTATTGATGGATTGGTAGTTATTTTTTCATTGATAAATCTTTTT
>NMUG010008576.1:0-11583 GCA_002855965.1 Monotropa hypopitys
GACTGAAGAGAAGCGAGACTCAGCTAGAATCAGACTAGCATCCTACCAACAAGGGGTGGCAAGAAACTTCTCACGAACGGTCTGGCCTAGGACCGTCAAGATAGATGACCTTGTCCTAAGGAAAATTGTTGGTAACAAACAGAAGAGTTCTGACGGCAAGCTCGACCCCAATTGGGAAGGGCCATACAGAGTGATCGGCCAGGCAGGGACCAGAGCTTATCGACTCGAGGAACTGGATGGTGTGCCAATACCGAGGCCGTAGAATACTACCAACTTAAGAAGATACTAACACTAGACAAGATGTAATTTGGCCAAGGGCCCTTACCCATCAATAAAATGGATCTTCACAAAGTCTTTGCATTTCAAGAATTTTGCCTATCTTTTTGATCGACACTATTGTTGAAGTAGCTTATAGTTGTTGTTCATCTACAAAATGTGCATGTAGCTCTTCGGTGGTATTGCCGAAACAGCTTACAGTTGCTGTTCATCTACAAAACGTGCATGCAGCTCTTCAGTGGTATTGCCGAAGCAGTTTACAGTTGCCGTTTATCTATAAAACATGCATGTAGCTCTTTGGTGGTATTTCCAAAGTAGCTTACAGTTGCCATTCATCTACAAAATGTACATACAGCTCTTTGGCGGTATTGCCGAAGCAGACTACAGTTGTCGTTCATCCATAAAACATGCAAGTGTTACTTTGGTGGAATTGCCGAAGAAACTTCTAGTTTTTGATTATCTATAAAACATACAAGTATTCCTTCGGTACAATATCGGGGGGATCCTACATGCATGATAGCCAACAGATCCTACCAATCCAAGGATAAAGTTTTGGCTCAACACAAACTTTTCCTCAGCTGGGGGAAGGAGGATAGACATCAAGATAGTAGCAATCAGACAGACAATAGAGTCAATAGAAATTAATTTTTTTCCATAAACAGCCAAAGGACCGGCCACAGGTTGGCTCAACCTAGAAAAAGAGTAAACAAACAAAATCAAAGATGAAGCCGCTCAAACTCCAAGGATGGCCGGATTAGCCGTGGAAGGCTCGGTCCCAGAAGTTGCTAGAGCTGCTACCGGAACTAACCAAGCCCCGCCAACGGTGGAAGCCAATGAAGGAATGGAACTGATTGACTCAACATCATCCTTCACTTTGGTGGATACCAAGCCATAGATCCAGCCCTTCTGAAAGAGTAGATCCTTCACGCAACCGACCTGACCACGATACTCTGCCTAGGCTTCATCGAAGCCTTTGTTATAAGACTCGTCTTCAAAACCGGCCATCTTCTTATTCGACTCCTCCAGCTCGGCCCTCACTGCCTCGGCCTCAGTTTTCATCTTGGCGATCTCGGTGTCCTTGCAGAGGAGCACTTGGCCTCTTTGAGTTTCTTGTTCTCCTCATTCTCTTTCCGGGCTGAGCGGAAGGAAACAAGAAGATCAAAGATATGTTGTACCACCCCTGCCCCGACAGTCATCATCAGCAAAAAGTCAGAAAGCATCAGGTCGAAACCGAAGCCAAAGATGGAATAAAAAGAAGTAGAAATTGAAGAAACTTACCCGGCCAGCATAGTACATCAATTGCCAGAAGTAGGTCCTGGTGCCGAGGGGGAGCTCCTCCATATCCTTTGGCAAGGTAAAGGCCTGGAGTAGTGCCATTGCAACAGCAGGGATCTCCCCCACTGTATCGGTCTCTATGGACTCGTAGCTCTCAAACTAAAGCATGGATGCCCACTTCGGCACTAGAGTTGTCTCCTCAATATCCACCACCTTCTAGGATCTAGCGGTGGTGGCGTTCGGCGCAACTGCTCTCCCTTCAGCAGCAATGGAAGCAGACTCCATAGAAGTGGTCACCTCTACGGTCCTCCGAGCTTTCTTTTGGGCCCAGGCATCTGGCAGCTCTTTGGTGGAAGGGCAGATCCTGGGCCGAGCAACTGGTACCTCCTTGGTAATGGCCACCAGGGGCTCAGCCTCCACTGGGGTGGGGGCATCAGTGAAGATCTTGATAGTAATATCTGCAGCCTTTCTTCCGCCCATGTCCTCTTTCTGATCTTCGACAGGGAGATCGACAAAAGGTTGTCGCGAACCGAGAGTATGGGTATACGAAAAAGTATACCCGAGCAAAGTTGGCACCGAACGATGAGCAGCAGGGAGCTCAGATACCTTCTTGACTATATCTGTGTCAGCAACAAGTTTCAGGGAGCCAACCGTCCCACTGTCTGCAAAGGAGGGATCAAGTTAGACAAATTGATTGGATGGATTAAGTACAATTAAAGAGGCCGAGCTTAACGAGAATGCTATGCATAAATGGGACCCTCCACTGTCCTGTACAGCATTCAAATGTGCCAGAGACTATCATAACATCCTCGGCATACTTATCCAAGTCCGACAGGTCGGCAATCAGGCCGGGCTGTTGTGGCCTCTTGCCGAGGTAGTACTTCTTCGACTTCTTATTGAAGCGGATTATATAACAGCCAAAGATATCCTCGAAGGAGAGCCAGTCCGCCTCGCCGAGGGTCTTATTCAGCTTGACCATTCCCATCAGGATCCTAAAAATATTTACCGTCACTTGGGACGGTGTAAGGAGAAACTCACCAAAAAGCGAGTCATCATGGGGTGGAAGGGGAACCGAACACCACCTTCCACTACGGCGCAGATTGGCACGTGAACATGCGATGACCCTAACTCCATGTTGCCGGCAGGGGCAAGAGTAATATGCACGTCGTTTAGTATCTCTAATTCTTTTTTGAACTCCTAGACATCGGCCTTCGACGTCAGCAGCTGCCGAAACTTGTCAGACCATTTCTTCGGCACCATGAATGGATTTAAGAGAACACAAATAGTGAGGCACCTTTAGTCGGTCTAGCACTAGCCTAAGCAGTTAAGCAAATGAATGAATTTGGCTTGGCATTCAACCATAAGCCAAGAATAAGTCGTCAGGGCCAAGAACAATGGGAAGGAGTTCACCGGAATCCATAGAAGCCAGGAGCTGCTGGCAACCACAGATGCATTGGAAAGTTAATCCCATGGCCAAAATGTTTCTAAATCAACATAAAATCGAGGAAAAAGCAAAACATTCGCAAAGAAAATCCCAAAACAGTACCTGGATCAAGCAAATCGAAGGTGGGAGGTCTGAAAAAACTCGCTAGAAATCTCTCTGAAGGCTTCCAGAAATCGCCTCGCAGTGGCCGAAAATCGCCAAAGGATAGGAAGGTTTGCAAACGGAAGGAGACGGTAACCTTAAGAGGGTATTTATAGTAGAGACATGAATGGGAAACTGGGTGACCGGCAAACCGGACCAGTCAGTAAAAGCAGATGCCATCATTGCTGCTTGCATGGGAAGTTGAGCCGAAGCTGCCAAGTGCCCTCCATATGCGCACATTGTCCCATCTGCCATTGGGACGACCAATGACAGCGCACCACGTGGCCAGCCCATTCGTCATTTTCGGTGCGTGTTGATCACATGAGCTGATAGCTGTTGATGTGATACCTTGACAGACATGTCATCAACGTAGAAGGCGACATGTCATCACAATCAGAACTACGATTGAATAAAGTTGTCAGAAATCCAAGTTCCAAGACACTTAAGGGGCCCATCGCTCTTCCTCTTCGGCACTAGCACATCTCTTCGGCGCTAAGTCAACCCCGCTTCGGCCAAAATGCCATGACCAAAGGGGTTGAAGGGCTATTGTTGGGGTCCGAACCAAGAAGAGGCCATAGCCACGAACTCCTCCGGGAGGATCAGATCACAAGCCAGGGGTCAAGCGACCAAGCAAGAGAACGACCGACAGAGGGGGGCTCCCTGGGGCTCACTTCGGCACTGAAGGTTCACTGCCCAGGGACAACTCCCTGTCGACGATCCCATGTCGCCAAAGGGAGCCCCTTCAGCAGGATAGAACATCAGCCTCGACTACAGGGAAGATTTCCTTGGGGAACAACATCCTGGATTCTCCACACGTGGCAGACACATGCCTAACACAGAAATCAACTTTTCTGTGATTTATGCAGCATGTCAGACCACCTTTCCAGCTTTTCTACTGCCCAATGCAGTCAGGAAGCGCCACCTAACATTGTCGGAAGCCGACTGGTCGGCCTGCCACTCAAGCACGCATGAGGGACATGTGCACTGTCTAATAGTGTAGGGTGGGGCCCTACTCGCACCGAAACACATGCTACACACTCGCTGATGATCCTATATATAGAGGAGATCATTCAATACTTGAGGGACAATTTCTACGAGTGCCAAAACTCTATCCATTTGCATTCTCTCTCTATAAAACCTTTTCTAACTTAATCATCAGAGGGTTCACCGGCAACATCGGCTGGTAGCCTAACGTTTCCTTCTTTTGAATGCTAGTTCATCCAATCTCCACCACCTTCTGTTTGGATCCGCTGGTTGAAAGGCTTACCCCTAACACAAGGGATTAATTAGAGAAAGCCAAACCCTAATATCATTTTCCCCATTTCCTAAAATGAAATCAAAATTTGAGTTTTGTAACAATTTGGGGGTTTTCGATTCAAACAAGTAGAATGTCAAATTGACCTAAAGGAAGTCCAAATACACGACAATAGAGACCCTAGACTTGATACACAACTCAAATCAAGACCCTAAGGTTACCCATACATAGCATGAACCTCATTTAGCAAAATAATAGGGAGAGGAAGCAAGACAACTACATATATATACAAATGTTTCGAAAACTCTACCTTTGAAGGAGTTGGGATGAACTCTAGATGAGAGTTTCTTCTCCAAATGCGAAATCAAAATCGTATATGCGTAGAGCATGAGCCGAGGATCGACGTTAATGAAGGCTTCAAGGTCCAAAGACCTCTAGGTTGGGAGAGAGAGAGAAGAGAGAAGTGGGAGAGAATAGGGAGAGAGAGAGTGGGAGACAGAAGCGAGAGGGAGAGAAGATGTGTTCTAAACCAAAAATAAAAGTTTCCCTCATATTAGGGTGTGTATAACACCCTGGAAATAACCAAAATCCCTCCACTTAAACCTACTAAAAATCTCACAGGACCGATAACCGGTAACCCGGATGTGCCGATTACCGGTAACCCAAGTCTCTGGACTTTCCAAAACATAGCCGGTTACCGGTATCTAGGGATAACCGGTTATCGGTAACCCAAGCCTATGGATTTCAGCCAAATCACCCGGTTACCGGTAACCCGCGGTAACTCATTATCGGTAACCCGAACCTCAATTTTTCACCAAAACTACTGTCGGGTATTTTGGGCATTACTTCTTCGTCCGAACTCCGATTGATATGATTCAAATTGCGTTGGATTCATAATTAACTCCTCTATGACTTTCATGAAGAAAGTAGTTTACTTTGGAAAACATTACTGGTTCTAAATGGGCCTATAACAAGGTTATAGCCTTGCCCAAATACTTGGTTACAATCCAAACTTTATACCGAAGACTCCTACTACATCTGGACTCTCTGAGGGACCGAATCAACAACAAAATCTAGTATTTAGATACCCATATCAACCAATAATTTGTAGAAATGAGAATTAAATTTTTTGGAAGTTGATTTATAAATTTCTCAACCGTTACACCTGTCACACTGCAACAGAATCAAGGAAAAGTGACGAGAAGTCCCATGCAACTCTCAATTACCAGCGAGAAGTTGGTAATCTGGAAGGCGAGTATAAAAGCAGAGGTTCGACCATTGATGAATGGTAGATACTAATTTCCCCTCAGATTACTCTTTGCGTTTACTCGGTTCTTCTTCGATAAAAGGACTAACTTTGTCATCGGATATCCTTCCGACCACTAGCGATGGGAGGTCCTCTAACGATTTTTTGTGAGCACAAAGACAGGAAGGAGCGTGATAAAGCTAACAGGGTGTGCAGTTAAACCAGAAGATCTATCTAGAAGTTGTTTACCGGTGGAGGTATCAGACTGTGTTTTTTACCCTCGCACAATTGGCACCGTCTGTGGGAAATCTACCCACTAAAGAAAGAAAAGCAAGTCAAGCTCAGAACTAGATTCAAGAAGATGGAAACCCATGGAAAGAAGACCCCCACTATCGTAAACGAGGACAGAAATGAGAGGCGAGAAATCACCACACATTCCGACCCTCTTCCGATGCCTAGAAAGAACAGAAATACCCAGTCGTGCATCTAGGGTAATCGTGGAGGTGTTTCTAGCCTAATTGGGACTTCTAAGGTCCCTGTTAGAGGCACTGGGAACCCACAGAGGACCCATGATGACTGCCCGGAAGATAGGGGTTACGATGCTAGAGAGAGGGAGTATTCCCAGGAAAGAGACAACCTGTCTTGTTCCCAGTACTCCCAGTCACCACCTAAGTCCAGGTCAATCAGAGACAAGGACTTCGCCAAAATTATCAGGTCCTAGAACCAGGTGATCCAACATCTGGAAAGGCAAGTGGAAAGGCTGTCGAAATAGCCTCAGCAAAAAAAGGACCCATTGGCCATCAACAACAATGTTCGGTGTCTCCCTAGGCAAGCTACAATTGGAACACCCACTCGCGCCTTTCCGGGAATCAGAGGGTGGCACTGGAGAGCCATGTGAGGATCCAATAGGAGGTCAGGGAGAGGAGGGATCTGCCCAACCGACGAGAGTGGAGGAATGTAGCTCGGGATCTCTCTCATCCCAGCGAGCATAACAACATAGCCAACAGTCGAGCAAGGGATGCACGTCAGGAGCATCTTGCACCTCATGTGCGGGACCTCAGGGATCAACTCCGTCCCAGGGTTCCCGCATAGGAGAAAGACCAGTGAATATGGGACCGAACAACTCCATGCCTGCCAATCTCTAAGAGATAAGAATGTGGATCAATGAGCGTTTCAAGGGCTAGGGAATGGACCAAGAGACTGCAAAGCGAGCCATCCAGCAGATCACCTCCACCCCACTCTCTAGGGAAATCAGTAGCTACCAGATTCCCTAGGGTTTAGTCTTCTAAACTTACAGAAGAACGATAAGAGGACAGACCCGGTGACCCACCTAAAGGACTATCAACAGTCCCAAATCCTATATGAAGGAGACGGGAGCCTCTACTGCAGGATGTTTTCATCTAGTTTGGGCCAGACAATGTTGAACTGGTACCACAAGTTAGCATCACGATCGATCTGCAACTGGGAACAGTTGGCCGAGACGTTTGTGGGCAGGTTCATGACTAGCTGTGCTGCACCAAAGCACTTTGACTCTATGATGTCGTTGAAAAAATGATCTGACGAGACTCTTAGGGTGTACACTAGATGATATATGGGCACCTACAATGACATCGAGGACTGTACCGAGAGGCAGGCCATATCAATGTCCAGGCTTGGGCTTTCCTCTAGTGAGAAAGTCAGGGAATCCCTGACCCTAAACTTAGTGGAAACATTTCCAGATCTGATGGAGCAGGTGGAAGAACATGCCAAGCTGGAGGAAGAGACCCTCTACGAAGCAGGCCGCAACACAACAGATCACACCGGACCCATGTGGTGGACTCTGTTGGGGAGAAGAGGAGAAGAAAGAGAAAGACATCATAGTAAACTCTCCCCGAGAAGGGGAGGGAGCTGAAGCCGCACTACAGACCGCCCTGAGAATGCCAAGAGTGGGCCCATAGACTTACAAGGCAATCAAGACAAAGTTCAACACCCCAATTTCCAGGATGGTCCACCCCCTCAAGGATGAGCCTTTCTGGAGATGGCCCATCAAACAGGGGGAAACCAAACTAAATTGGAGGCCACGAGACTCAAGTGCAGTTTCCACAGGGAGTTCGGCCACATGACCGAGTAGTGCTACCAATACAAATAGTTCCTGGAGGACCTCGTGGGGGTAGGTCTCCTGAAGCAGTACATCACCCAAACACTCGGACAGGAGAGCAGACCTAGAAGGGTGGAAAGGTGCGATAACTCTTTGAATGAGGATATGCCTCCATTAGGGACCATCACCATAATTCATAGAGCCATTGAGACGAGCTCCAAGAATGAATCCCACGCTTAGAAGAGGAAGGAAGACCATGAACACCATGGGCTGCAGCTCGGGCAGAAGTGCTAGAGGGAGCAGAGTAAGAATCCTACCCTAATCTTATTTTCTGAAGAAGACCTGGATAGGGTGACCTTTCCGCACAACGATGCATTGGTGATCACTGTAAACATCAATAGGTATGATACCGAGAGGATCTTGGTGGATCAAGGCAGTTCCACTGATATCCTATATTTTCTAGCATTCAAGAGAATGA
The DNA here is from genome assembly GCA_002855965.1 of Monotropa hypopitys. Taxonomy (NCBI): domain Eukaryota; kingdom Viridiplantae; phylum Streptophyta; class Magnoliopsida; order Ericales; family Ericaceae; genus Monotropa; species Monotropa hypopitys. The sequence goes on from NMUG010008576.1 coordinate 8,193, forward strand.
GATTCGCTCAAGCCGACCTTAAGTCAATGTGGATACCACTTATCGGCTTTAGTGCAGAACCAGTTTGGCCTTTGGGAGTCATCACTCTTCCAGTACGAACAGTAAGAGTGACAATGGACACAGAGTTCTTGGTGATGGACGTGCCGTCAGCCTACAATGCCATTATTGAGTACACTTGGATGCACCGAATGGGGGCCATCCCTTCCACCTACCACCAGATCATCAAGTTCCCAGGGCCCAAGGGCATCGAGAGCATCAGGGGAAACCAGAAGTCAGCCAAAAACTGCTTTATGGCTTCTATAAAGACTACTCCCAATGCCGAGCAGGTGAAGTCCATTGTAGTGCCGGACTAGCCTGTCTTGGAAGATGTAGGTATAGACCCCTCCACCTGTGTAGTCGAGAATATGATAAAGGTTCCTGCCCACGAGACTAACGAGGAGAGGTTCTTTTTGATTGGGGACGAGCTCCCTAAGATAGATCCCACCGAATTAGTCCGGGTGCTACGGGACCACATTGATGTGTTTGCTTGGACCCCACAGGAGATGCCCGGGGTAGAGCCAAATATAATATGTCATCGGCTGAACATCGACCCCTGCCACAGGCTAGTTATACAGAAAAGAAGGCGCTCATCTGCACAACATTCAGAAGTAGTCATAGAAGAGGTTGACTGACTTATCTAGGCCAAAGCGATTAGAAAGATCTACTATCCAGAGTGGCTCTCCAACACAGTGTTTGTCAAGAATAAGAATGGAATCTAGAGGGTCTGTGTCTATTTCATAATCTTGAATAAGGCTTACCCTAAAGACCATTTCCCCATGCCCAAAAATCGATCAACTAGTGGATTCTACTGCGGGAAACAAGAGAAGGAGCTTTTTGGATGCCTATAGAGGTTACCATCAGATCGCTATGTATGAGTCCGATCAGGAGAAGACATCTTTTTTCACACCACTGGGCCTGATACTCCAGAGGTTACCATCAGATTGCCGTACTTTCCATATACTCCGAGAGTTCAAGATCAGACTGAACACTTCCAAATGTGCTTTCGGGGTAAGTTCCAACAAATTCCTTGGGCACCTGGTAACTCGGAGGGGCATAGAGGCCAATCCCGATCAGATTGTTGCATTGCAGAACCTCCAAAGTCTGGGGTGGTCGTCATGCTCAACCGTTTTATCAGCCGCTAATCAGACAAGTACAAACCTTTCTTTTAGCTACCGAGGAAGAGAACATATTATACTTGGGGGTAGACTGTGAGAAAGCCTTCCAAGACATGAAGAAGTACTTAGTCGCACTACTGCTAATTGCTATACCAGAACCAAGAGATGTTTTGATCACCTATCTGGCGGTTTCGGAGCATGCGGTCAGTGCCGTACTCATCAGGCAAGAACAAGGGAAACAAAAGCCAGTTTACTATGTCAACAAGACATTGCTGGTTGCAGAGACTAGGTATCTCCCTTTGAAAAAACTGATCTTAGCACTAGTGATGACTTCAAGAAAGCTACATCACTACTTTCTCGCTCACACCATTGAAGTGCCGACCGTCCATACCATTGGGTCTGTTCTGAGAAAGGCAAATTTGTCGGGAAGGGTGGCGGACTGTTGGGAAGTGTCAACCATCCATCCTATGTCAAGAAAGCTACGACATCAAGTACGTACCCCACACAACGGTAAAGGGTCAGGTCCTTGCAGATTTCGTGACAAAATCTTCATATGAACCTGCATGGACACCCGAACAACACCCAAAAGATGGGCAGACCACTCTCGTTCATCCAGTATTTCCAGATGTTAATGAGCCACACACAACAGATCAATGGAAGCTCTTTGTGGATGGATCAGCATGCAACAAGGGATCAAGAATGGGAATCATTCTGTTCTCACCAGAAGGATTGGCTTTAGAATAGTCAGTCCGCCTAAGTTTCAAAGCCTCCAACAACGAGGCAAAGTATGAGGCATTGATCGCCAGGATCAAAAGTACAAGGAAATATAGAGCTAAAGATTTGCTCATCCACTATGACAGCCAGCTTGTTGTCAACTAGCTCTCCAGAGAATATGTAACAAAGGATGACAAGATGACGACATATGGATTAGTAGCTAGACAGCTTCTCCAACAGTTCAAGAAGACCGCAATAGTGCAGATCAGTTCCCATCAAAACATCCATGTGGATGCCTTGGCTTGTCTCGCCCCATCCATATCATCAAAGCTCCGCCACACAGTAATCGTCGATTCCCTATCTCAGCCGAGCATCCAAATGAAAGAATCAGATAAGACCTTTGATTTGGATAGATGCCCGATCTGGATGGATCCAATCATCACTTACCTAACAAGGGATGAACTCCACACAGACAAGAAATAAGCACACATGATCAAGATAAAGTCGACAAAGTATTGGCTCTCGCTAGACAAAATCCTTTACAGGAAGTCTTTTACAGGGCCGTACTTGCACTGCGCGCACCCATACCTTGTTCAATGACTTCTTTACGGAATCCACGAGGGTGTGTGTAGCAATCACACCGAAAGACGTTATATAGAACACAAGGCCATCTCTCAGGGATATTGATGGCCGTACATGCAAGAAGATGCCAAAGTCTACGTCATGAGATGTGAGAAATGCTAAAAAATTTCTCCTATCATTCATGCTCCCACAACAAACTTAGCAACTCTCACGAGTCCATGGCCCTTTGCTCAGTGGGGTCTGGATATTATGGGACCCATACCGAAAGCAAAAGGAATGAAGAAGTATCTGATGGTGGGAACGGACTACTTCACCAAGTGGATCGAAGCAGAGCCTTTGTCAAACATTACTGAGTGCAACACAGAGCAGTTCGTCTGGAGGAAAATCATCACCAGATTTGGAATCCCATATGCCATTGTATCGGACAATGGTATGCAATTCTAGGATAAGTTCAAAGCTTTCTACTCAATATACAAGATAAGAAATTTCTATGCTTCAGTTAGCTACCTGTAGTGCAATGGACAAACAGAGCCATCCAACAAGACAATTTGGACGGCATTAAGAAAAGGTTGGAAAAGGCCAAGGGAAGATGGGTTGATGAGCTGCCCCTAGTCCTCTGGGACTACCGCACAATGCCCAGGAGGTCCACACGTGAAACACCTTTCTCTCTAGCCTACAGTACAGAGAAGTTATTCCACTAAAGATTGGCATCCCCACCATCCTCACAGACTTGGTGGAGCAATGGGCAATGACAACGCTCTGGACATAGAATTGGATTTAGCAGAAGAAAAAAGAGAAGGGTGTTGACCCTAAGTTTTGATGGTGCATTATTTACACAAATATAGTATTTAAAAAATGATTTTCTAATTCCTTGAATTATGATTTAAATGTTCAAATAATTATTTAAATCAAGGAATTTGTTTTAAAGCTTCATTTCTATA
>NMUG010008577.1:0-11586 GCA_002855965.1 Monotropa hypopitys
TTTTTCTAATTTAATTTCGGTATTTAAATTATTTATCGACGTGTTCGGATCGCGTATGACCTTGAGTGAGGCCGTGGGAGAGCCTTAGGACATAAATTCGATGCGAGGAACATTGGAAAAGTGTCAGAGTTGAAGGATGATCGAACCAGAGTCAAAAGACTCATTTCGGAGCATTTCCTGGTCTAGTCGTCCGGACCACAGCCTGGGCTCGTTCGGACGAGCCAGGAAGAAAGGGAGCAGAAGGGTTCAGGTTCGGTCGTCCGGACCATGGTCGACTCTCGTACGGACGAGGTCGGCAGGGAGGTTTTAAAATGTTTCAGGAGTGGTCGTCCATATGACGGGGGTTTCCCGTCCGGACGAAGGTGGATGGTCCAGACGACGGTCGGGTTTCGTCCGGACGAAGGGCAGCGTGGTCTTTCCCCCTATTTCGAACCCCTAGCCCTAAAAATGTGTAGGAGCCTCTCTTCCTCCTTCATTCCCATCCTTAACACTCTCTCTACCTCTCTTTCCTCCATTAGAGCTCTCTCTTCTCTCTAACGTTTGGAGACCTTCCCAAATCCCATTGGAGTTTTAGCAAGGAGGAAGCTTGCTCTCCTTGCCAAGGGCTTTCCAGCAAGCTAGATATTTTCGCTATCCACCGAATCCGAGTTTCTAGGGTTTGCTCCAAGCTTCAAACGTAGGGTGATATCCATCTCTAGTAAGGTTCTATGTTATGCTCTCTCTTCTTCTTCCTTGAGATCTAGTCTTTTTGTGTAAATTTTGTATATGCATATTGGTGTGAAATTGACGTAGGGTTTATGACTAAATTATGAAATTGATGGGTTTAATAGAGTTCCTATGGTTATATATGCATTGTGCATGAGTTAAATTCGAGTTGGAACAAGTTAGGTGAAAACCCCCAAATCCTCGCATGAACCCTAACTCACAAATTGGGGCTTTTGGTCAATTATAGGTCCTTTGGTTAAATTAGCATTGGATACATGAAATTGGGCCTAAATAAGGCTTAACAAATGGGTTTTTGATATGGGTCATGCTTTATGGAAATTTCTCGCACATTGCCTCATGTTGCTTAAATTGGAATTGAAATCAAATTAATTATGATTCTGTGGACCCTCGAATATAACGAATGACCTTGACATCACTATCGATGGGAATGGACTTGATTTTTAGGGATTCTCGTGTTTGAAAGACTTGTAGTAATGATGTGGGGATTAATATGTTCTTATGCGGGAATGGACTTGATTTTTAGGGATTCCCGGGGTGGTCGCTCCACCCACGACTTTGTGCACAAAGGGGGCTACATGAGCCCTCCCAATGGCCTTTGGAAAAAAATGGATTGAGTTGGTTTAGTGTATTGACGAGCCACTACCTCAACCTTGCCCCATCTACGTCACAGCGATAATTGGATGAATACGGAATGGACTTGATTTTTAGGGATTCCGGGATTCATACCACTCTAGCTAACTATGGATGAATACATAATGGACTTGACTTTTAGGGATTCTAAGATGCATGCCGTTTGTGAGCTAGGGAGATATATACGGGATGGACTTGATCTTTAGGGATCCCGGGTTGTATTGAATTGGACATCAAAATACTTATGGGATATACTTGTAATGAAATCCCCTTGTTCATGACACTTTGAGAATATTGGAATAAACGTGAAGTTACGAATGGAACATTGAAATGGTAAATGAGAACAGAAAACGTGTACTTATGTGGATACTTGAATCTAGTATCCTTGGTTAGCACTTTCATTTGTATGTTGGCTTGTAGAGTCACATTGTAGATGTCGGATCATTGCCCTGCATCGTTTCATGCATATTGCTTATATCATTCTGTACACTCACACACTCGTTCACGCTAGCCTAGGACATGCTAGTTGTTAGATATTTCCCTACTTTGGCGTGACACGCCCTTCTTTTTAGACTCTGCAGGTAAAGAACCTCTCTTGGATGATTTTGGAGCACGTTAAGGTCTTGAGTTCTTTGGAAGATTCAAGCACTTTTCTTTCTTTGAGTTAGCCCATTTGGGTTGTAATAAAAGTAGTGGTTTTGTAATAACTTGACTAGACCTCTCTCTCTCTCTCTTTTGTTCCAAGTGTTGGACTTCTTGGACTTTATTTCTTTATGTTTCTTTCCGCATTCACTCTCGAATTTCGATGTGTATTTGGAATGGGATGTTTGGTGTTTAGACTTATTTTAAATCGTGATGAACCATGCTTGTTTCCCCATTTATAAAATGATAAAAAAATAGTTTGAAAATCCGGGGCGTGACAACTTGGTATCAGAGCTTTCGGTTTCAAAAACGTAGGCCTTTGGGGAGACTCTTAGTCTCTATGGGTTGCATTGAGTTTAAATTTACATCATCTAGCATGTGTGTGTAAGCATTTGAGCATGCATTGGCAATGATCCATAGGTTGATGTCAGTCAAGGGATAAATTCACGTTCATTGTTCCATTCTTGGGTTGTAACCCTGTTTGTCGATTCCATTGAGTATGAGAATCCTTTTCTTGATATGATTGAGTTTACTCCTCCTTGATTGAGACTTTACATGGTTGATTGAACTATCCACTCGAGCCTTGTCTTGTGCTCTATTCTTATCATATTCACGATCTTTTGTAGAATGCCTCCACGTCGTAATATTGCTTTGGGAAGAGGTCGTAGGAACAACGTTCAGGAAACACATAGCGAGGAAGTGGACGATCATTGAGCATGTGTGGAGGATGTTGCACCTCCCGTTATTCCGGTTCCTGCTCCTGAGGGGCTTGTCGCTCCTAGCCAGTTCACTCGAGAGCTTGCGGCCGCCATGGTCGAAGCTAGTCGGGGATTTGCGGCTCCTAGGGATAATGCGGGTAACCGTACTCTTGACGCTTTGCGAGAATTCAGGAGGATGGATCCTCCCAACTTCAGTGGGGAAGGTGATCCGCTTGAGGCTGACCATTGGTTAGTAGAGATTCGGAGGGTGTTCGACACATTGGGCATCACAGAGGATAAGTTGCGTATTACTTTTGCGACCTACCAGCTTTCAGGAGAGGCCATTCTGTGGTGGAGTTCTATTGTGGAGATGAGACGCGCTAGTCTTCTCGCCAGTGGAGATGCTGATCCACAAGCTATTATGGATTCTATTAGTACTATGACGTGGGCAGACTTCTTGGCTGTTTTTGAGAATCAGTATTTTCCAGAGAGCTACAGGGATCATCTTAGGGAATAATTCGAGCATTTGGAGCAGGGGACTATGTCTGTGTCCCAGTACACCTTGAGATTCCAGGCCTTATCTCGATTCGCGATGGATTTAATCAGTTCGGAAGAGCAGAAGTGTAAGAGATTTGAGAAGGGTCTTCATCCTTGTATTCAGCGGATGGTTATAGGTCACCGGATTCGAGTCTTGACCGATCTTGTGGATTGTGCCAGGGCGGTTGAGCCCAAGAGGGACTATCAGCAGAGGGACTTTGCTTCGAGGGCAAAGGTGTGGGAGCCGCACCGACAGGGTTCCAATTCCAGTTCTTCTTCTTTAGGCAGCTTCGGGAGGAAGCGGCAGCGCGAGCAGTCTCGCTTTTCTCAGGGTCAGAAATCCCAAGCTAGTTTAGGCTCGGTGCAGGGTCCGATGGTATGTCATCGATGCCATCAGCCAGGGCATGTGAGAGTGGATTCTAGAGCGTCAGCTTGCTATGATTGTGGTCAGGTGGGCCATCTGGCTAGAGATTGCCCAGGAAAGGGCAACGGTCGTGGTGATGTGAGATAGCAGCAGCATCAGAGGAGTGGACAGCAGCGTCCACACCAGTCAGGACCTTCTGGCTCGGTCCAGGCTTCTCGCACTGGATGTGTTCAGATTCCCACCAGACCTACACATCAGTACCAGCATAGAGGAGGACACCAGTAGGGTCTGACGACCCAGGGCAGAGTCTTTGTCATTCCAGCCGTTCCTGCATCATCTATGTCCCACCAGCAACTGGAATCCTCAGTCGGTCTGGGTATGTTTCTTGCTTATAATTCTTGGGCCAGTGTATTGTTCGATTCGGGTGCATCACATTCATTCCTAGCAGCATCTTTTGTCCGTGCATTAGAGTTAGACCTGGACGTTCTAAATCCGCCTATGTTCGTTGACACTCTGGTCGGAGGCCATGTTCGCTTAGATCGTGTGTGCAGAGACTGTGAGTTGACTCTCGAGGACCACAAGTTTACCTTTGATTTCATTGTCCTGGAAATGTGTGGATTCGATCTAATTCTCGGGATGGATTGGTTATCTACCTTCCATTCCCACATTGATTGTCATCGGCGAAGAGTACGATTGTTCTCTACAGGAGGACTTTATTTCTATGTGTATGGCGACCGGAAGGAGTCCATTGATTCTTCCTTCTATGATCCGAGGGAGCGCGATTCAGTTAGTTGCATGTTGGCCAGTCTCAGTCTCGACGACGATTCTTCTTTACGTGGGGAGTTACCCCCAATTGTTTGCGAGTTCCCAAACGTGTTTCCGGCAGAGTTGCCCGGTTTACCACCTAGGCGAGAGGTAGAGTTCTCCATCGATTTGTTACCCGGTACGTCTCCGATTTCAGTACCACCTTACAGATTCGCGCCGGCAGAGTTGCGGGATTTGAAGTCCCAGTTGCAGGAGTTATATGAGTTAGGCTTCATTCGGACTAGTTCGTCACCTTGGGGTGCGCCAGCGTTGTTCGCAAAGAAGAAAGATGGTTCATTACGGTTGTGCATCGACTATCGGAAATTAAATCGAGTTATTGTGAAGAATAAGTATCCTATGCCTAGGATAGACGATTTGTTTGATCAGTTACGTGGTTCTACTTGCTTCTCCAAGATTGATTTGCGTTCCGGTTATCATCAGTTACTAGTGCAGGTGGAAGATATTCCGAAGACAGCGTTCCGTACTCGTTATGGCCACTACGAGTTTGTTGTCATGCCATTCGGCTTGACCAGTGCTCCAGCGACGTTCATGGATCTCATGAACCATATCTTCCATATCCACCTTGATCGTTTCGTAGTAGTGTTTGTCGACGATCTTCTTATCTATTCTACATCAGAGGAGGAGCATCATGTTCACCTACGGGTTGTGTTAGAGTTGCTGCGAGAACACCATTTGTATGCCAAGCTTAGCAAGTGTGAGTTTTGGCTTCCGGAGGTGAAGTTTCTTGGTCACGTCGTATCACGGGGAGGTGTCTCAGTTGATCCTAGCAAGGTGGATGCTGTTTCTTTGTGGCCGCTTCCACAAAGTGTGTTCGATGTTCGCAGTTTCCTTGGGCTAGACGGTTACTACCGACGTTTTGTTTTGGACTTCTCACGATTAGTCGCTTCTATGACTCGTTTGACCTGTAAGGGTGTTCCGTTTGCTTGGGATGATTCGTGTGAGGTAGATTTCGAGGAGCTGAAGAGGTGTTTGACTTCGGCACCGATTCTTATCGTACCTGGGAGAGGAGTTGGTTACTCCGTCTATTGCGATGCTTCTCATGACGGTTTGGGATGCGTCTTGATGCAAGAGGGGAAAGTAGTTGCGTATGGTTAGAGGCAGTTGAAGACACGTGAGAGGAATTATCCGACGCATGATTTAGAGCTTGCCTCCATCGTTTTTGCATTGAAGATGTGGAGGAACTACTTGTACGACGAAAAATTTGAAGTATTCTCGGATCACAAGAGCTTGAAGTATCTATTCACACAGAAGGAGTTGAACTTGCGACAGATACGGTGGATGGAGCACTTGTAGGATTACGATTTCGAGCTACACTATCATCCGGGTAAGGCTAACGTCGTGGACGACGCATTGAGTCAGAAACCTTGTCATCTGGCTAGTCTAGCCGTGCATGGTTGGAAGTCCATGGAGGACTTGGGTCCGTTCGTATTGCATGCCGAAGAAGTTGGAGAGCAAGCCACATTGTGCAATTTATCTATTCATTCGGAACTATCACGTTGGGTTATTGAGGCCCAAGCCGATGATTCAGAGGCTTCGGAGTTTCGAGCAAAGTTTCTTAGCGGGGATGCGCGTCAGGGATGGATGATCCATGTCGATACTAGTTTGCGTTTCTGTGTTCGATTGTTTGTTCATTCGTCTTGCCGTGGAGATATTCTATACGAGTTTCATCATTTGCCTTTAGCTGTTCATCCAGGAGGCACGAAAATGTATCACGATCTTCGACGTCAGTTTTGGTGGCCGGAAATGAAGAGAGACGTAGTCGTGTTCGTGTCCAAATGCCTTACTTGCCAGCAAGTGAAGGCCGAGCATCAGCGTCCTGTCGGTTTGCTTCAGCCGTTACCTATTGCCGAGTGGAAATGGGAGCACGTGACGATGAATTTTGTTTTGGGTTTTCCTAGATCACCGGGTGGTCAAGATGCTATTTGGATTATCGTTGACCGTTTGACGAAGATCGCTCATTTCTTACCGATTTGGGTTACTCAGTCTGTCGATTCTTTGAGCCGTTTGTACATTCGGGAGATTATTCGACTTCATGGTGTGCCATCATCTATCGTGTCCGATCGAGATCCCCGATTTACTTCTCGTTTTTGGCGGAGTTTGCAGGCTTCCCTTGGTTCGAAGCTCATGTTCAGCACGACGTTTCATCCTAAGATAGATGGCCAGTCCGAGCGTACGATACATATTTTGGAGGATATGCTACGAGCTTGCGTGTTAGATTTTCAGGGGAGTTGGGTAGATCATTTGCCGTTGATCGAGTTCTCTTACAACAATAGTTATCATTCGAGTTTGAGTATGGCACCTTTCGAGGCTTTGTACAGTAGACCTTGTCGTTCACCTGTTTGTTGGTTAGACGTTGGTGAGTCCGCTATTGTTGGGCTGGAAATGACGCAGCAGATTACCGAGCAGATCAAGACGATACGTCATAGATTACTTACGGCTCAGAGTCGCTACATAAGTTATGTTGATCGACGTCGTACTCCTTTGTCTTTTGAGGTTGGTGACCATGTCTTCTTGAAAGTTTCGCCTCGCCGTGGCATTGCACGTTTTGGGAAGAAAGGGAAATTAACTCCACGTTTCATCAGACCATTCGACATTATAGAGAAGATTGGGGAAGTCACTTATAGACTCGCTTTACTGTCGAATATTTCCAACGTCCATGACGTTTTTCACATCTCCATGTTGCGCAAGTACGAGCCAGATCCATCGCACGTCATAGATTGGTCGAACGTTGAGTTGGAAGCCGACGTGTCCTATGAAGAAAAGCCGATACGCATTCTTGACTCAAGAGAACAAGTGCTACGTGGAAAGACAATTCCTTTGTTGATGATTTTGTAGAACAACCATGGAATGGAAGAAGCAACTTGGGAGCGCGAAGACGCGATGCGTAGCAAGTACCCAGAGTTGTTTTGATTTGTTTGATTTGTTATTCGGTTTGGTTTGAATTTGTATAAACGTTTATGCTCTTATCTTAGAAAATTTCGAGGACGAAATCCTTTTAAGGAGGTTGAGGTGTCACGACTCGTGTTTTTCTAATTTAATTTCGGTATTTTAATTATTTATCGACGTGTTCGGATCGCATATGACCTTGAGTGAGGGCGTGGGAGAGCCTTAGGACATAAATTCGATGTGAGGAATGTTGGAAAAGTGTCGGAGTTGAAGGATGGTCGAACCAGAGTCAAAAGACTCATTTCAGAGCATTTCCTGGTCTGGTCGTCCGGACCACGACCTGGGCTCGTTCGGACGAGCCAGGCAGAAAGGGAGCAGAAGGGTTCAGGTTCGATCGTCCGGACCACGGTTGACTCTCGTCCGGACGAGGTCGGCAGGGAAGTTTTAAAATGTTTCAGGAGTGGTTGTCCGGACGACGGGGGTTTTCCGTCCGTACGAAGGTGGATGGTCCAGACGACGGTCGGGTTTCGTCCGGACGATGGTCGCAGAAAATGCGATTTTTGTGTTTTTAATGAAGGGCAGCGTGGTCTTTCCCCCTATTTCGAACCCCTAGCCCTAAAAATGTGTAGGAGCCTCTCTTCCTCCTTCATTCCCATCCTTAACACTCTCTTTCCTCCATTAGAGCTCTCTCTTCTCTCTAACGTTTGGAGACCTTCCCAAACCCCATTGGAGTTTTAGCAAGGAGGAAGCTTGTTCTCCTTGCCAAGGGCTTTCCAACAAGCTAGATATTTTCGCTATCCACTGAATCCGAGTTTCTAGGGTTTGCTCCAAGCTTCAAAGGTAGGGTGATATCCATCTCTAGTAAGGTTCTATGTTATGCTCTCTCTTCTTCTTCCTTGAGATCTAGTCTTTTTGTGTAAATTTTGTATAGGCATATTGGTGTGAAATTGACTTAGGGTTTATGACTAAATTATGAAATTGATGGGTTTAATAGAGTTCCTATGGTTATATATGCATTGTGCATGAGTTAATTTCGAGTTGGAACAAGTTAGGTGAAAACCCCCAAATCCTCGCATGAACCCTAACTCACAAATTGGGGCTTTTGGTCAATTATAGGTCCTTTGGTTAAATTGGCATTGGATACATGAAATTAGGCCTAAATAAGGCTTAACAGATGGGTTTTTGATATGGGTCATGCTTTATGGAAATTTGTCGCACATTGCCTCATGTTGCTTAAATTGGAATTGAAATCAAATTAATTATGATTATGTGGACCCTCGAATATAACGAATGACCTTGACATCACTATTGACGGGAATGGACTTGATTTTTAGGGATTCTCGGGTTTGAAAGACTTGTAGTAATGATGTGGGGATTAATATGTTCTTATGCGGGAATGGACTTGATTTTTAGGGATTCCCGGGGTGGTCGCTCCACCCACGACTTTGTACACAAAGGGGGCTACGTGAGCCCTCCCAACGGCCTTTGGAAAAAACAGATTGAGTTGGTTTAGTGTGTTGACGAGCCACTACCTCAACCTTGCCCCATCTACGTCACAACGATAATTGGATGAATACGGAATGGACTTGATTTTTAGGGATTCCAGGATTCATACCACTCTAGCTAACTATGGATGAATACAGAATGAACTTGACTTTTAGGGATTCCGAGATTCATGCCGTTTGTGAGCTAGGGAGATATATACAGAATGGACTTGATCTTTAGGGATCCCGGGTTGTATTGAATTGGACATCAAAATACTTATGGGATATACTTGTAATGAAATCCCCTTGTTCATGACACTTTGAGAATATTGGAATAAACGTGAAGTTACGAATGGAACATTGAAATGGTAAATGAGAACAGAAAACGTGTACTTATGTGGATACTTGAATCTAGTATCCTTGGTTAGCACTCTGATTTGTATGTTGGCTTGTAGAGTCACATTGTAGATGTCGGATCATTGCCCTGCATCATTTCATGCATATTGCTTATATCATTCTGCACACTCACACACTCGTTCACGCTAGCCTAGGACATGCTAGTTGATAGATATTTCCCTACTTTGGCGTGACACGCCCTTCTTTTTAGACTCTGCAGGTAAAGAACCTCTCTTGGATGATTTTGGAGCACGTTAAGGTCTTGAGTTCTTTGGAAGATTCAAGCACTTTTCTTTCTTTGAGTTAGCCCATTTGGGTTGTAATAAAAGTAGTGGTTTTGTAATAACTTGACTAGACCTCTCTCTCTCTCTCTTTTATTCCATGTGTTGGACTTCTTGGACTTTATTTCTTTATGTTTCTTTCTGCATTCACTCTCGGATTTCGATGTGTATTTGGAATGGGATGTTTGGTGTTTATACTTATTGTAAATCGTGATGAACCATGCTTGTTTCCCCATTTATAAAATGATAAAAAAATGGTTTGAAAATCCGGGGCATGACACTGCTCATGCGGTTAGCTTAGTGCTGATCCGAGAGACGGAAGGGGTCCAATACCCCGTCTACTACACCAGCAAAGCGTTGAAGGGGGAAGAAACTAGATATCCTAAGATCGAGGAAATGGCCTTTGTCGTGGTTACCGCGGCGAGGAGATTGAGGCCCTACTTTCAATCCCACCCCATTATCGTCCTAACCAACATGCCACTCAGGAAAGCGATGTTCAACCCCGACACCTCAGGTAAACTAATCCAATGGTCGTTGGAACTCAGAGAGTTCGATATAGACTACAGGCCCAGAACCGCAATAAAGGGGCAAGTGGTTGCTGATTTCCTCGTCGAATATGCTGCTCCGAATCTTGATGTTGAAGAAGAAGACAGACAAATATGGCATCTCGGTGTCGATGGGTCGGTCACCAAGAATGCCAGTGGGGCTGGTCTGGTGCTCACAACGCCAGAGGGACAAAAGATGAAGTATGCACTGAAGTTCAACTTTAAAGCCACCAACAACCAAGCTGAGTATGAGGCTCTTGTGGTTGGGTTGCAGATCGCACAAGTGGTCGGTGTTAAGCGATTGGTTGTGGTGAGCGACTCGCAACTGGTGGTCGGTCAAGTGAATAGGGAATTCGAGGCCAAGGAAGAAGCAATGGGAGGGTACCTGGAAGTGGTCAGGAAGCTTAGAGGATCTTTCGCAGAGTTTGCCATTTCCCAGATACCAAGATCAGAGAACCAAGAGGCGGATGACCTATCAAAAATTGCCACCTCGCTAGGAGATGTGATCCCCGAAGGAATATTGGTGCGACAATTGAACGAACCGAGCATTGGGGCCCCTGGCTCGATGGTTTTGGCGATTGACTATTCCAACTCATGGGCCACCCCAATTATCTCTTATATTAAGACCGGCGAGGTACCGGAAGACAAAGGAGAGGTTCGGAAACTTAGAATCAGGGCAGCAAAATATGTTCTTATTGCTGACGTCCTCTACAGAAGAAGCTTTTCACTGCTATACCTGCAATGTATGACGACAGGGGAGGCGACCAGGGTCATGGAAGAAGTCCACGAAGGCATCTGTGGAACTCACCAGGGAGGAAGAGCCCTGGCATACAAGATAGTGAGGCTAGGATATTACTGGACCACAATGCAGAAGGACTGCGCCAGATGGTGAGAAAGTATGATCTGTGTCAGAAATTCGCCAATGTCCCTCACAAGCTACCTACCCATATGAGCCCGATGAGGGGTCCCTGGCCTTTCGCACAGTGGGGGGATGGATTTTATCGGACCGTTTCCAAGGGGAAGAAGCCAATTACAATACACGATTGTGGCCATCGACTATTTCACCAAATGGGTAGAAGCAAAGGCACTATCCACCATAACTGCTCAGGTGACCGTCTCTTTCCTATGGCAGAATATCATATACAGGTTCAGTCTGCCACGCATGCTAGTGGTCGACTTGAGAAAACGGTTCGACAACGCGGATTTCAGAGGATTCTACAGCGCCAAGGCAATCCATATGCACTACACGTCAAAAGCGTATCCTAGGGCCAATGGGCAAGGCGAGGTAACTAATCGGGAGATAAAGAAGGGATTGTAGAGAAGATTGAAAAGCGCAAAGGGAGATTGGTCGGAGGAGTTGCATTCTGTGCTCTGGGCGTTTCGTACTACGCCAAGTACATCAATAGGGGAATCTCCCTATGCCCTATCCTTCGGAGCAGAAGCCGTTGTACCGATCGAAGTGGAGTTCCTCAACTACAGAACGACGTCGCTGGCCGAGACCGAAAACAAGGAAGACTTGAGGACCGAGCTAGATCTCCTAGAGGAAAAAAGGGACATGGCAGCTGCGAAGAA
>NMUG010008578.1:0-11585 GCA_002855965.1 Monotropa hypopitys
GTAGACGTGCTTGCAATGGTGGAATCCGGCGGTCCTGTGTGACGAATAAACGTCGTTGATTTACCATCTAAAAAAGAAAACTTAAAATGTGGATTAAAACTAGTAGTAATGTGGGGCACGCTATAGGGGTGGATTCACCGATTGTCTATCTGTTTCGGATTCTGTTTCTGAATTATTTTGTGAAAGCTTAGTTGGGGTATCACTTGTGCATCTGATTTCTGTTCCGTACTTGTGGACCTTGTTGTATCACATGTGATTTGATTATGTAATCATTGTTAAGGTTGTATCTGTTGGACATTGAGATATCATTATTACAACGATGTTTCTGTTTAAATCTTCCATGTTGTTACTTATTTTTTCTGTTTTCGGCAAAATTTATTATATGAGACCTGTATCGCATTTAAGGGTCATTAGCGATTAATAATTGAGGGTTTAGGTAATTAAAAATATTATCAAATGGGAATTAATAATTGAAATAAATTACAAAAGCTTTAGAAAAGTATTTGAGAATTTTATGGATTTGTTTGAGAAAGTTTGGGAATTTTTAAAGCATTAAAAGATAGAATTAGAGTTAATTTAAAGGAATAATAAGTTCTTGGGGGTCTAAGTGCAAGAATCAAAAGTTAAAGTTGAAAAGTGTAATAAAAGAAAGAAAAATTGGAAATGGTAGTGTAGGTGTCGACTGGGAGAGAGTTACACGATGAAAATGGATACAATCTTTGTATCTATCATGTAACGTATTTGTAGGGATTCTGCATGAGATGTGTTGTTGATTTCTCATCACACAGGTGTAAATGATTTGGATAGGTGACGGGAGGAATTGTGAGTTGTCAATTCAAAGATGAATATGTATCAAGTTATATACATATGTAAGTATATCATATAATATGCAACGAATGAATTCAATAAGAAATAGTGCAAATTAATTGTGTGAGTTTGAAGAGTTCTGATTTGGAATTGTGTGTGAGAGAGAGAGGAAGGGTTTGCTCGGGAGAGAGAGAGTTTGATAGAGAGTGAGAGAAGGAGTTGAGTTGCAGAGTTGCAGAAATTAATCGGAGAAGATGATGAATGGTGAAGAACCCAAGTTCGCGTCAAAACTTCTGATTTTTGTTTCAGCCGATTAAGGTAAGAAATCTTGAATCTAATTAAATAGATTGGTTTCATATCATGCTTAGATCATTTGATTAAAATCTGGAGTAAAACAATTGAGATTTGAGGTTGAATCGGATCAAAATTAAATTCGGGAGAAAACCCAAAAATTGGATCAAAATTGATTTGCAGAGAGAAAGTTCAATGTTCTGCGATTTTTCTATGATACCGGTAGCATGGTTTGCTATGATACCGGTATCCCAGAATGTTATGATACCAGTATCCCAGACTGCTACGATACCAGTATCCCAGACTGTTATGATACTGGTATCTCGGGTTTTTATGATACCGGTATCCAGTGCTTCGGCAGAAATGGTAATTTTAAAGGAAAAAATTATGCTTTAATTTACAAAAATGCAGTAAATTATTTAAGAGGAATTTATTAAGGGGAGAAATCCATAAAATTAAATAATTGCTCATTTAAAATAATTATGGCCAAAATAAAGAAATTAAGAGGTTAAAGCATAAATCATGCATTGTATTTCGTATATCGATTCTTATGGAGTTCGTTGGGCTTTTGTTAGGTATAAAGCAGCCGCCATCTTCGGCTCATCGGCAAGGCAAGCAGGTGATATAGTGCTATTCGTTGTCCATCAGGTGAATACAAATATAGACTTGTATAATTTAGAAAAGTTACTACTTTTCTTAGTAACAAAATGTGGTTTTGGAAATATTTGGGGGGAAATGATGAATCATATGAATCACGTGATTTTGGGAAGAAAAGAATTTAAAGTAGTGTTTTAAAGAGTAAAGGGTTTAAAAGGAATGTTTTGAAATAAGAATAAGTGTTTGATTGAAAGATTAATAAAATGGTTTTGAAAGAGGTATGCTTTGAAATAGAATGATTTTGAGAGAAGTGATTAAAGAAAGAGCTTTTAAAGAAGGGATTTGGGAAAGAAAATAAGAAAGAGATTTAAAATATTTAATAAAGTGTTTTTATCCATTGAGATGATGTCTTGGATCGTGCCTAAATAGTCCTGCCATAGTATACATGGTACTATTGGGTTTATGTATCGGGGTGCATTGAGCAGTGGCGCATTATATATATATATGTATACGAGATTATTATTAGTCTTTACCGCTGGGGCAGGAAAACGAGCGGCCCTTAGTTTATCACGGTGTATCTATCCGGATATTCTCAAGTGTACATATATGTGTCTCAATGCTGATCAGCGGAAATGATCCTTGGCTATTATGGTGTCTGTGATGGGATGTGATTTGAGATGGGTTGATCGAATTAGATCATTGAGATTATTGACATTATTGACAAATGGTATTTAAAAAAATATAAAAATGGAATTAGGATTTTGAAAGAGAATTGAGAAAAGGTTTTTAAGTAGTTGAAAAAGGGATTTTAAATAGTCGAGAAAGTGTTTTTAAAGAGATTTTGGTAAAAAGAAAAGGAATTTCTTTATTGAGATGAGTTTTTGAAGGAAAAGACGTGTTGTAAAATGTAGGGATAATATGTTGTAAGTAAAACTAGAAAATCGAAAAGTGATTAAATGAGAACAAAATTAACAAAATAAACTGGAGGCCTGTGTCAATCACAGTTTCCTTAAGATTTTCAGTCGCCCCACCGATGGTGCTAGGGGATTACAACGGGCTAAGGTCTCCCAGGATACAGCCGGTATACCTGTGGTTGCACCGAAAACCACTGGTGGTCGAACAGTTGTAAGTGTGTACTTACTCTCTCTTGGCACAGCAGGAATTGGAATGGAATGAATCTGTTAGGACAGTATGGTGAGGGACTGTTTTTCTGGGATACCTAGAGGAAAAGGACGACTGTCAATATATAGCAAGTGGGAGTCTCTTGGGCTGCACTAGCTCAGACTTCTGGATGGCTTACTGGCAGATTTATTCTGCAGTAATGAGAGAAATATATGCATCTGTAACTCTGAAGCAGATGTAAAGTCAGGCACTTGAAGAGCCAAGGGTTATGGGTCACGGGTTATGGGTCCAGTCCACAAGCCCACAAAGATAGCCCAATCCAATAGGATAGGGTCAAGCTCATAAACAAATGTCAAGCCCAGTCCATTATTGCCAAGCCCGATCCAATTATCACAATTGGATTTTCCATAAAAAGATTAGGCCCGCCCGTGGCACGAAACACATTCCCACGAATCCACGAGACACGGACCCGGGCACGGGCTCTGGCTCGGACACGGGCACGGCCAGTCGGGCGGGCGACGGCGGCGACGCGCGCGCGCATGTGTGCATGGGAAAATATGTGATGCGCACGTCAATTTACTTTCCCCTTAGGCTTGGTTGTGAACCTTAGTCTCACACTTTAATAAATATACTCAACCCCCAACTCTCCAACTTCCAATGTGGGATTGAGTTTTTAATTTTCACCCATCATTGAAAACACCCAACTTTGAGTGTCAATTTCTTATTCAATAATTAATGGAATTTAATGATTCTTTTTGTGTATTAAAAGCCCTCACATAGGACTATTAATCCCCACAAATAATCATCTCAAATGATATCATATTTAAATAATAAATATATATCAAATTCCATTAAAATTTTGGTTAATACCAAAATTTTTCAACAATCAGAATATCCATGAGTTTCCAAAGAAATGATCGACACCAAAAGACTCGGAAAGAAAGAGAGAGAGTTCTTTCGGATTAGTCCTGCATAGGATAGGTAGCTTTTGGCTTTGAACTTTCCCTTGTGAAGACCTATCGGGTATTACTGGCTGACTAGTGAACGTTAAATTTTGAACTGTTCTACCATTTGTGTAATCCGAGACAATAAGCCACACACAGGACCTTTCCACACACAACTTAGTTCTCACTGTTTGTGTTCAGTTTGGCCTTGAACATGTCGCCTGGTTCTGCAAGTATATTTTGAGAATTTCGCCTTCCTAAATTCTCAAAGAAGCGGCCCCACTTTATACTCACATAGGTGACCTCTTAACTCAAGTATCTATCTACTTGGCATATCGATGCGTAAGAGTTATTAAGAGTATAGCTCAACCTGAATCCGTTTTTATCACTGTTTGCATCATAGGAACAAGCAGGAGTGTAAACTCCTCAGTGACACCACTAGATGTACAAGATTTAGTTGTCCATTTGAACCAAGATCTTGGGATCTCCAGTCAACTAGGTTGGGTTTCCATCAAGACATCTTTATTCGTCTTAGGCTTTAAGCCCATTCTTCTCGATGCTTTAGCAACAAGCTCTAAGGTTAAACCCTTTGGTTAGCGGATCCGCAATATTATCTTTTGACTTTACGTAGTCCAAAATGACAACACAATGAGAGAGAAATTGCCTAATGGAATTATGTCGACGACGAATATGTCATGACTTTCCATTGTATATGTTGCTCTGTGCTCTGCCAATCGCTGATTGACTATCACAATTTATGCAAATTGCAGGCACAGGCTTGGGCCATCTTGGAATATCTTCAAGGAATTGGCGAAGCCATTCTGCTTCCTCTGTAGCTTTATCTAAAGCAATGAACTCCGATTCCATAGTAAACCTGATTTACAAGAAGCAACTGCACCACCCAGCGTAAACACATAACCACTAGTGGATTTGGAATCTTTCGTATCAGAAATTCAATTTGTGTCAATGTACCCTTCAAGTACCACTGGATAGGTGGTGTAGTGTAGTCCCCAAACTTGGGTGTACCTTAGGTAATGAAATACCCTAATAATGACTTTCCAGTGATTAACTCCCGGATTACTCGTGTAGCGGCTCAATCGGCTAACAGAATAGGCTAAATCCGGTCTTGTACATGGCATCAAGTACATGAGGCTTCTAATTACTCGTGAGTACTCTAATTGTGACACACCTTCACCGGTGTTCTTAGACAAATGGAGGCTCAAATCAACTGGAGTTCTAGCCACATTTGTATAAGACTTGTTAAACTTCTCAAGTATCTTGTCAACATAGTGAGATTGTGACAAGACAAGTCTGTTCGGTTTCCAAGTGATTTTGACACCTAAAATGACTTCAGCAAGTCCCATGTCTTTCATGTCAAACTTCGAGTTTAACATGTTCTTAGTAACTTTGACAATCTTGTCGCTACTACCAACAATAAGCATGTCATCAACGTATAAGCATAGGATGACATAGTCATCCTTGGTGTCTTTAACATACACACAATTGTCACATTCGTTGATTTTGAAACCACTCCCAATCATAGTATTGTCAAACTTTTCATGTCATTGCTTGGGTGCTTGTTTCAAGCCATATAGTGATTTCACTAGCTTACAAGTTTTCCTTTCTTGGCCTGGAGCTTTGAACCATTCAGGTTGCTCCATGTAGATTTCTTCATCTAAATCTCCGTTAAGAAAAGCCGTTTTAACATCCATTTGGTGTACTTCTAAATTGTGTAGTGCCGCAATAGCTAATATCATACGTATGGATGTTATTCTCGTCACAGGAGAATAAGTGTCAAAGTAGTCTAGGCCTTCCTTTTGTCTATACCTTTTAATGAGGCAACGGTGGGTGTATGTGGCATTCTATTTCAATTGTACGTTACTTGGTTTAGTTGTTAAAAGTTACCATTTGGCATTTTGTGAAATTGGCCTTCGGGCAAAGTGATCAAAATCACATGTTTGGTTGTGGGTAGCCGCGCAATACCTGCAAATTCGGCAAACTGCCAAGAGGTGTGTGGGACGCCTTATTTATGCATGGAATACTAATCTTATAAATCATGCGTAGGACGCATTCATATTATCAAAGATGCGGGGGACGCCCCAAATCTTATTATCGTACGTGCGATGCACAAACCTATTTAACGGGCTACCACCCAAAGAAGTTTTTGAAAAGTGGCAAACCTTATTATCGTGCATGGGACACACAAACCTTTTGGATGGCATTCGCTAAAAGAGCTTTGAGAAAATAGGGCTTCAACCTATTGTTTTGAGAAAAGTTTTTACTGATTTAAAAACTTAAAATATTATATCTCACACTTTTGTTTCCTTTTGGAATCCAGGTAGCTTAGAGTAGCAATCCATTACTAGTCATTGGCGGGATTGCATAGCATTGGCTTAGGCAAGAGATCTTGGAAAGTGCAATGTAATAGATAGTTGTCCTTTATTTCCTGTTCAGTTATTTTTCATACTTGGAGTTGTTTTACCATTTGGGTTTCAGAGTTGGGAGTTGTGGATGATTATGAGTTTTCTCGTTTGACTTGGAGATTGTCCTTAGATTCTTATTTAATGCATTGAGGCTTTTCATTTAGACGTTCCACTGTGGTTTTGGATGTTGTCATATTGGTTGTATCTGTATGTGATAAATGGTAAGGATATCCTTAAAAAGAAAAGAAAAATTTTATATGGTCTTGTTGAGGAGTTCGTTAGGAATACTAGTCACGTGCGCCATACAATATTTGCCTTTCCAGGTTATTTATTGGGACGGGGCATGACAATTTCAGTTGAAGGTGATGCTCAATTTGACAGTTGTATTTCGTCTCAACAACAACAGCAACAACACGATTCTATTGCAACATCTGGACCCAAGAGGGTCATCCGAGTACCTAGAAGGTATGTCGATGTGGTTGACTATGCTTTACCGGTTATTAATGCAGATATCCCATCCATTATCAAAGAAGCTATAAAGAGCCCAGAAATTGAAGAGTGGAATAAGGCTATGAGTGAGGAGATGTCTTCTCTTCACAAGAATCAGACTTCGTATTTGATTTTGCTTCCGAAAGGCAAGAAGGAGATTGGTTGCAAATGGGTCTACACTAAAAAGGAGGAATCGTCAAAACAGAATGGTATCCGCTACAAAGCAAGACTGGTGGCCAAGTGCTGCTACACACAGGGAGAATGTATTGATTATAATGAGATATTCTCTCATGTTGTAAAACATGCGTCAATTCGTATTTTACTTGCTTTGGTAGCTCAGTCTGATTTAGAGTTAGCTCAGTTGGATGTAAAGACTGCTTTCGTACATGGTGATTTAAAGGAGGAGATTTACATGTCTCAGCCAGACGGTTTTCGGGTTGGTGATGATGAGAGGTTAGTTTGTTATTTGAAAAAGTCTCTCTACGAGTTAAAACAATCGCCACGACAATGGCATAAATGGTTTGATAGCTTTATGTTGGGACAAAAATACACTCGTAGCCAATTTAATCATTGTGTGTATTTTAAGAAGCTTGTCTATCAATCATTTATTTATTTGCTTTTATATGTTGATGATATGCTGATTGCATGTAAAAGCAAGGTGGAGATAAACAAGTTGAAGATTCATGTGAGTCAGGAATTCGAGATGAAAGATCTCAGTGAGGCACGTAAGATTTTGGGAATGGAGATTACTCATTATAGGGTGAAGGGCACCGTTCACCTAACTCAACAGCAATATTTAAAGAAGGTGCTTGAGCAGTTTAGGATTGATGGAAACTCAAAACCGTTGAGTGTTCCATTGGCTCTACATTTTTAACTTAGTGTTTTGCTATCTCCTACCACATATGAGGAGCAAAAATACATAGTGACTGTTCCTTATGCAAGATTAGTTGAAAGTCTTATGTATGTCATGGTCTACACGAGGCCTGATTTGGCTCAGGCCAGCAGTATGATTAGCCAGTATATGCATGATCCGGGGAAGGTTCATTGGTAAATAGCTATGTTGATCTTGTGGTATGTTTTGAGGACCGTGAAATTGGGTTTGACGTTCGAGAGGTGCACATCCAAGAATGACTTAGTGGCAGGCTATGAAGCACGGGTACGTGGTACGGGTACGGGTGCGGGTGCGGCATACGACAAAAGTTAAAAAAGTAGGGTACGGGTACGGTACGACGCTATTTTTAAAATATTTTAAATACTTTTTAATACTTTTTAATATTTTTCATCGATTTCATATTTCCTTTTTCTTTGCAAAGTATAATATACCTACCAAATTAGTCACTGGTAATTTTTCTATTTTATGGATAGATGAACCTACTTGAAACCAGTCTGTTGCAAATGGATACTCCTATGCTAGTCCCTAGGTAAACATCAAAGACTCAATATAGGAACCATCTTATGAATGGATGTATGAATGGACAAATGGACCATGATGAAAACTCAATACAACTTGTATCTTTACCCATGTCACTAGGTAATTTTTTTCTATATTGATACTGGATAAGGCCGAAGTCACGCACGTAGCCTTAGGGGGTCGTCCGAACAGAGCCCTCGGTGACCGCCTCTGCCCCTATCTGGACTATTTTAGTGGGGGATGTAAAAAAACTACGAATTCTACCGCCAGTACGAAATCCCGTCGTCGGTAGCTCTTGCAAAGGTTGGGGCTGAAGTTGAGTATGCGGAGGAACGTGTGACGGTCCCCCTCCCTTTTTTCAACTTTCTGCGATCGTTCCTCTGCTCAATCAGTCTTACCCCCAGTCAACTGTTGGTCAATAGCTACCGGATCATTGGCTGCGTCCGGGCGTTGTGCGAAGGAGACGGTCTGCAGTTATTTGTAGGGGATCTTATGGGTTTATTTTCTCTTTCCCGGAACCGAGCGTCCGGCAGATACTTCCTCACTGCCCGGAAACCATACGAGGATGTTTTTTCTAGGCTGTCGGACTCCGAGAGGTGGGCAGATAACTACATTCAATTATATGGCGAGTACAACTTTGGCCTGGATGAGGAACGTATACATCCCGTTCTGACCAGGCCGGGCAATTCAGATGTGTCGACGGTCACCAAATTTATTAGGAAGGATGCTTCGGAGGCCCGGATCGCAGCATTGCTGAGATGTGAGAGCAGGGATGCTCCCACCCTTCTTGGGTATGAGCCGACGTATCGAAGTTACCTGGGGGACCGGACGGCCAAGGGGAAGAGGAAGGTGTCGGCTATCTCTCGCGCGCGAGCTCCTGCCCGAAGAAGACTCGTCCTTTTTGAATACTATGAGGAGGGACCTTCAACGCTCGGGGGAAGGGAGGCTGAGGGAACAAGTGATGCAGAACCGAGTCTCCCGCAGCCCAAGGGGATTGCTCCGGCAGTTGAGACTGCTGCCAGATCTCCGGTTGTTCCTCCGTCTATTCTGCCAGAACTGCGTCCGGTGAAGGAAGAACATGCCAAATCTGAAGAGATGTCGGAATTTTTGATATTCACCGCCACAAGAAATCCTCCACCACCTCTGACTGATCCGGAACCGCCCCAGCCCTGGGTTCCCGACTTTCGCAAATACAACGGAAAGTATGTCCTGACGACAGACAGCATGAATGCTGATCCATGGGTCGCGCACCCCCTCCTCCGGGCGCTACAACTGCCGACTGATATGAGTGCCCTGCCGGCCGGAGTGGAACATATCTATGACCACGCCGGGACATGCCTTATAAAGGTAACAACCCCCTTCTCTGGTCGGAATTTTCTTCTGAACTTTACTGATGACTGCTTCTGGTTTCCGCAGACTTGTCAAAGCTTCGCCGGGCTATATAAGTGCACCCAGTCATGTCTCCGGCAGGCATGGAGGCGGGAGAACCGAGCTCGTGCGATGCAAGCCATCTTTGAGGTTGTGGTGGCCCAGAAGAACCTCCTCCTCCGGCAGATCAAGGAGGTATCGCCAGAACAGGCCGAGCTAAAGAAGATGCTTGACGGGGCTGGTGATAGCCTTCAGCAGGCTAGAGACTTTGTAGAGAGGCTTTAGAAGGCTGTGGCCAACGCAGACACCAAAGCATACACTGAGGGTTTCAACGACGTCGTAGAGGAGTATCGCCGCCAGATGCATGAAGTATGCTCCGAAGCTCATGAGGTCAACTTCAGGGGAGGCTACAACCTGGCCTTTAACGAAGCGTGGAAGATGGATGAGTCATACAATGAAGTTGTGGAAAAGAGTTATTGAACATCGACTAAGAATGCTGACAATGATAGCAGAGAATCAGTTCGGATTTATGCCTGATAGGTCAACCAACAATTGAGACAACATACTTGTTAAAGAGATTAGTTGAAAAGTATATAGAAAAAAATAAAGACATTCACATAATTTTTATAGACGTAGAAAAGATATATGATAAAGTGCCTAGAAAAATTATATGGTGGGTCTTGGAGAGAAAGAGCATGACAAAATGATATATTGATGTGATTAAATACATGTATAGTGTGTCACCACTATTAGATCTCTTGTAGAGCAAACAAGTGAATTTCTAATCAAGTAGAATTATATCAAGGGTCTACTTTAAGCCCTTACCTTTTTGTCCTAGTTATGGATGAATTAACTAGACTCATTTAAGATGATATCTCATGGTGTATGTTCTTTGTAGATAATATCGTCTTAATAGATGAAAATGCAAGATGTGTTAATGTCAAACTAGAAACTTTGAGAGAAACATTGAAGTAACAAGATTTTAGGATCAGTATGAGCAATACGGAGTACATAGTATATAAATTTAATGATAGCCAAAGTAATAATGTTGACATAGTAACCCTCAAAAATCAGGAATTACTAAGAAGGGAGCGTTTTAAATATCTTGGCTCAATTGTTAGCAAGGATGGAGAGATTATGGAGGATGTTACACACAGAATTCAAATTGGATGGATCAAATAAAGGAGTGTTGAGGGAGTGATGTGCGATCACAGGATAACTGCCAAGTTGAAGGGGAAATATTACAATACGGCAATAAAACCAGCTATGTTATAAGTTACAGAGTGTTGGACGACTAAAAAACAACATATGATTAAGATGATTGTCACTCAAAACCAAATGTTGAGATGGATGTGTGGTAAAAATTTGCGAGATAAAATTAGAAACGAAAACATTTACGATATAGTAGGAATAACATCGCTAGAAACTAAGATAAGAGAAAATGAATTACAGTGGTTTGGACATGTCTAGCGTAAGCCTGTTGGTGCGGTAGTTAAAAGGATTGACAAGGTTATGATAAATGGTAATACTAAGAAGATGGAAAGACCTAAATTATCTTTAAAAGCAGTAATTCGTAAAGATCTAAGTTTATTAGGTATAACGAAACACGATGCACTCGACAAAACACATTAGAAACAAGAATTCATGTAGCCGACCGCAATTGATTAGGACTTAAGGCTTGATTTGGCTTGGTATGTGCTAATTTTTTATTTTGTTTCTAGCTTATTTTTTCACTATTGAACTATTTCAACTTCTAAAAAATTTAAGCAAATCATTCAGGACAACAAGAATTCAAAATATACACTTTTTATCCTCTTTAACTGTCCAATCCGTTAAGCTCCTAACAAAAACTCGAAAGTATAAAATATACACTTTTTATCCTCTTTAACTGTCATGTTTTTGTCTATTTTATCCTGTAACTATCAATTAATCTAAGTAGTCCCTAAACAATATAATTTTGCACTCAATTAGTCAAATTTGTGGTGGCCCATCAAATTCATAACTATGATTAGAAACTTAAAATGAATTTACTAAAACAAAAATAAAATAACATATTATTATTATTTATATCTATTTTTTCAAGATTTTTTGTCATATTTTCTACTTTACATTTCTCTTGTCAAGGTTAACGTA
>NMUG010008579.1:0-11585 GCA_002855965.1 Monotropa hypopitys
GAAGACCAGTTGGAATCCTCTAAGGCGACTCGCTAGATTCTTTTGCTTCGCTTACATACTATTGGTAAGTGTGTAGATTTTTTTCTTGTATAGAATTCGTTGATTTTCATATTACATGCTAGATAATGACGCATGATTGAGTTATATTCCTGTTAGAGTGGCACATGCTTTGTATGCTTTGTTATCTATAGATTCGTGACTTGGTGTAGTATATTTTACGCTGGAACAATACATATTTTAGATGGGTGATTATTTGATGTTTTTAGCTAATATGACTTCACATGCTTCATCTTAACTAAAAGAGAATGATTACTCAATTTAGTGATTTGAAAATACGTATTAGCATGATGACGATTGATGTTGGTGTAACTGCAAGTATATGATCACATGATAGCTGAAATTATATGATTAAATGCATGATAATTGTTACTTCAATTGATGTATATTCGCATGCTTTGCACTTAGTTCAAAGATGTTAATGTAATGATGCTACTACCTGGTTACTTTTAAATATGCAAGCATGATTCAGGCATGGATTGGTGTTTTTCTGTGTGTTGGTGCATCCATGCATGGTCCTATATCACCTTATGGTGACGATTGGTGGAATCCTCGGCAACGGGCTTAGGGGGCAGTAAATGCTTAGCAATGCAGCCCTAAGACGGTAGATGCTATTTCGTGGGGTTTAGTGATTTGTATCTTGGCTGCGGCATTGAGCAACAATTGATGCTTTGTAATGTTGTCTCAATTGCTGGGCCTGCCATTGATAGGATATAGTATCCCGGCTACGGCATTGAGTAACAGTAGATGCTTGACAATGTTGTCTCAATTTGCTGTTTCTGCCATTGATGGGATACAGTATTCCGGCTGCGACATTGAGCAACAGTAGATGTTTGGCAATGTTGTCTCAATTGTTGGGTCTGCCATTGATGGAATACTTGGGCTTGTGTTTATTTTGCCCTATGCTAGTGGAGTGGCCACCCTAGCATTGATGATGATGATGGTGGTGGTGGTGGAAACTTCCAAACTTAAAGATGCATTTCATGGCATTCATATACATTAGTTTACTCACTTTACTGTTGGACTACTTTAGGGGAGAGACACAACCCCTTCATTTACTTTGCTGTTTGGGCTACATGTGGGGAGAGACACAACTCATTCGTTACTTATTTTATTGATGTATCATGTTAATCACTTTTTCTATAAGGATTGTAAATCTGACACTCCTAGATATTGTTGCCTGCTTTGTGTTGTGGCATTTTATCCAGGTAAGAAGACTTAGCGGGTTCATTGCCAGTTCTTCAGGCTCTTTCCAGCAGGAGCCCTATCTCTCAGTTCTTTTCAGTTCTTAGTATTTTTTCTCTGTCAGTTGTAGGGTGAGGATTGTGAGACTTTGTTTCAGACTGTTAGTTTCTTTTCTTATAGTAGACTATTACTTTGGGGACCTTGTTTTGGATCAGTATTTTTCTTACTAGACTGTGACACTTAGTTCTTTGGTTGATGGAGTTTTTATGTTAGTCTTATTTATTTTTCCGCTGCGTATTTTTATTAAAAAGAAAGAATTTTTTTTATGGTGTTTAGAATTGATAAGATGGCAAATAGCCTTTGTAGTAATTGATGTGTCGCGATTCGTAGCCGGATTTCCATATTTTTCTATTAAATTTGGGACGGGTCGTGATAGCTTAGTATCAGAGCCAGGTTTTAAGATTCTCGGAATAAGTGTGACGTGTGATGTTGAGTCTCTTGAGGTGAGCGATTGGTTGAGTCAGTTGCTTACTCTTCCGGGAATCGTTGTGTGTGTTACTTTGACACCCGATGGACTA
Source organism: Monotropa hypopitys (assembly GCA_002855965.1). Taxonomy (NCBI): domain Eukaryota; kingdom Viridiplantae; phylum Streptophyta; class Magnoliopsida; order Ericales; family Ericaceae; genus Monotropa; species Monotropa hypopitys. The sequence goes on from NMUG010008579.1 coordinate 1,821, forward strand.
CCTTGAAATCTGATTTCAAAATCGCCTGATCAACGTATTTTCAAGTAAGAAGTCTTGGGAAGTTAGTCAGAAAAGCACAATTGTATCGGAATCCTGTGTCTAGAATGATGTATAGGTGTACGATGGCAATGAACCCTTAGGTGTCAGATTTTTGTTTATGCAATCCTTTACTTGATGTTTGTGCCTAGTTGACGAGATAAGATGAAAATTGTGCTTATTGTATGTATATTTATTGATGAATCAGGATTGAGATGGAAAATATGGAGGATGCTGCTTCGACCGGTCCAGTTGAGGGAGAAGTTAATCAGCCCCAGGCACCGGTGAATCCTCCGATCTTGACTAATGCTGAGAGAGTAGAGGCCGCAATGGCACAGTTTTTGGAGAATCGGGCGGCATTTATGCAGTGGCAGACTGCTCAGCGGGCAGAGACAGTTGCCACAGGTGTTCTTGATAGATTTCGCCGTCTATGCACTTCTGAGTTCGATGGATCTGTTGCTCTTGATGTGGCAGAAAAATGGCTGCATGGTGTGGAGCATGTCTTCTCTACTTTGAGAGTTCCTGAGGCTGAGAAGGTGGATTTGGCCACCTTCAATCTGAAGGGCGAGGCCCTATTCTGGTGGGAGAAATTTCATAGGCCAATGACGATGCCAATGGATGGGGAGGTTGCTGTTCCCCTTCGTGTTGTGACTTGGGAGCTCTTTGTAAAGGGCTTCAATGACCAGTATTATCCAGCGACTTACAGATTGGATCAGCAGAATGCCTTTCTCTACCTAAGGCAGGGTTCTATGTCAGTTTTTGAGTATGAGGCAAGGTTTGCTGCCTTATCTCGATTTGCAGTCCAGCTGATCCCTACATGTCACGCCCCGGATTTTCAAACCATTTTTTTTGAAATGGAGTAAAAGACTAACAATGATTTACATTTTCCAAACCACACACAAGGGACCGTGAATTATAAAAAATGCGGAAATAAAATAACAACAATCTTTTGATTTTATGAACTTGCTTCCAACAAAATCGTTTGCAACTCTTTAAAGAAAAGGAAATGCCCGTAGGCTACAAGGGGGAAAAGCAGGGGGAAACTGTAGTAAATAAATGAACATTATGAGATGCTCCTCACACTAGGGAACCTGGAACAAGTCTAAGCCAACTCCCCGCTACTAGCTATCCAACCCTGCAAACCCTGCAAAGAACTGTAGGAAAAAAGTTGAGTCATAAAGACCCAGCAAATATGCGACTATCAACTGTATATGAAAAATATGGTGATTATGTGCAAGGTGGGTGAATCCTATAATGCAATCCCAAGCATGTTCCCAACATTCACTCCTAAGATCAATAAGTATAAACCCAATATCACGTAGTCACACCATACTTACCTATTACATTCTCACGTCAATGGAAAGACTTCAACTCTTCGCGTCTATCCAACTATTGCAACGGAAAACCAAAACCTTCTACTTGAAGAATCAAACTTTGACCGGAAAGAAGTCACCAACTAGCACCAAGACCACTACACTAGGTCACTCCTCCATTATAATTCTGCCTCATCGCACATAAGTATTACAAGGTACCTATCCGAAGGGTTCCACTATCACACAACCGAATGTTGTCTCGACAAGGCCAATCAATACTCTCTACGATAGTCCATTACCAACTATTAGTTTATCTCCCAACTTAGCCTCAAATCAAAACCTACCAATGCCACACACATTGGCCTAAACACAACGGATACAAATTCCACGACTTGGCTCCAAGCCTCAAGCTATCCAAAGCCACGAATTGGCTAAGTCTCAATCATTTGCTAAAACCACGAGTTGGCTAGTACCACCTAAAATAAGATCTACAAGTCCACATCCAACCCATGCCAAGGGTACTCTCACTCCCTCTATATATGCTCATATATAGGTAATACAAGTAGGTGAATTTATTATCTTGAACTTTAGTTGGTTCAATTCCCGGCTCGGAACATTTTAGAAAAGGGCCACAAGGGGTTCGAAACCTATTGGACAATTTCCAAGATAGGATCTACTACCAGCCTTGGGCTAGTTTTGGATCACAAGAAAATCATCAAACCGTTCATCGATTTACAGTCGCCTTGACGAATTCAAGGGTTGACTAGCTCCCGAGTGAATCACGAATTGATTCTGGTTGTCTCAACGAATTCAAGAACCAACCTCACACTTGAATGACCACGAATTGGCCCGAAGATCACGAATTGATCTAGGTAGTCTCAACGAATTCAATAACTAACCTATACATATATATGACCACGAATTGGTCCTATGATCACGAGTTAATCACCTATCAATCCCCAAGTCCTTTTTGTGTTATTGTTGGTTGATTGATTTATATAAATAGATTAGGTAGATTTTAGAGTTTGAGTCGAAGGAGACGAGTTCTCCAATATGGGTGACGAATTTGCCACAAGGGACGAGTTCCCGACTCATGGATGACGAATTCACCCAACAAGAGCAATAAGTTTGCTAACGAGGAACGCGTTCCCAAACCAAGGATAACGAGTTCATCCGATAAGACCATAACATATATCCAAGATCTAGGAACGAGTTTCCTAACCTAAGGTGACGAATTCACCAATTTCCAAGTCCTATGTCTCTCATAGACATTTCATCGAACACCACGGGTGCCCACGGCACCAAGGTCATCCCAGAGGTAACAAAACATACTAACGTTTGCCAACGCGCCATCCTACATCCTCAATCCCAACAAGAACCACAATTTTCCTAAATCAACCGAACCTTCCTCAAATGATCGTCTAATCGTGCTCTCAACCCAATTTACACATTCTCGCATTCTAATCCTATCAAGGATACTCGATCATACATGAATGCGAATCAAATTACATCAATTTTTCAAAAACGATCTTTTATTCAAAGCTTGGGCTTTTTATGAAATCATTAAATTCTTGATTTTGAAATCATTAGTGAGCTACATATCGACAAATACACGAGATAGTAACCTATTTATCTTAAAGCGCACCGACGGAGGAAAATCCTAGACGCGTCAAACTTCGGTGCTCGCGAAACTATATAAATCAAAACGACGGCAACGATGAGTACAACAACGTTTTATAAAGGAACGACTTAAGAAGCCCACTCGGAGAAATCGACTTACCCGAAAACCGCGAAGAATGACTTCGATATATACGTTGCCGGAGAGCTCTCGATGCGTAGAGAGACATATTTCCTTCACGAAGCTTCAACGGGAGCTTGGAGGGACCTCCAATGGTAGAGAGAATGGAGAAGAGAGATCTAGGGAGGTAGAGAGAGAGCAGACCTAGGGTTGGGCCAAAAATGCCCAAAATCGAGCTCAATACCAAATATATACCCTCCAACATAAAATGACCGCAATACCCTTAATGACACAAAATATGGACACTGTGCACCGGTGCAACCTATTTCTGCACCGGTGCAACCTATTTCTACACCGGTGCAAACATGCACCAGGAGCTAGTAGAAGACTCCTGCACCGGTGCAAGATCCCTCTACACCGATGCAAACTTAATCCGAACAAAACAGTGAGTTTGTGCACCGGTGCAAACACTCCTTGCACCGATGCAAACTCTAAGAAACTCCCTGCACCGGTGCACACGAAGGTTGCACCGATGCACCTGCTTCCAAAACCCAACAGAAACATTTTAAACCTCCCTGCACCAGTGCACCTATCAACTGCACCGGTGCAACTGTTCTGAAATCTGAACAGTAACACCAAGGGCCAATCTGCACCGGTGCATCTCTATCTTTCACCGGTGCAATTGCACCAGAATGGGAAAAATTATAGTGGATGGGGTTCCAAATCATTCCGAAACAACCCGAGCTAACCACGGACTATGCGCACAAACTGAGGGAGAGTGCAACACTAAAGTCAAATCGACAACGAAAACCAAGGAAACCGCGTTAGGATTTATCGGTGGATTCGAATATCGAATTAAATTTTGAATATATTATTTGGAAATTTTGGATCGTGACACTACAGATGCAGACAGATGTCAGCGTTTCAAGCATGGCCTGAATTCTAATGTGGCCACGAGATTGACCTCTTTCAGAGAGAGGGATTATGCCGACCTTGTTGATATGGCTCGGCGTATTGGTAGAGATGTTGATACTTTGACTGAGCTGCGTTCTAAGAGGAACAATTCTGGAGGAGGATGGCAAGGAAAGTCCTCTAGTGTAGGGGGAAGCTTCAAATCTGGGGTGAATAAACCCCCTTTCAAGAAAAATCGTGGTGGCTCGAAGTCACAAGGGAGATGGGGAGGAAGAAATGGGAATCAGAATCAAGAGAGCCAGTTTGTGGGAAGTGCTCCTAGTGGAGTTTGGCGTTGTTTTGGATGTGGTAATGAGGGGAATGTGATCAGAGAGTGCCCAGGGCCAAAGGCAGAAGCGAAGAAGTTCAAGTGTTTTAATTGCGGGGAGTGGAGGCACAAGTCTCCACAGTGTCCTAAGCCGCATGGGTCGGCACCTTCTGCGGCAGTAGGTTCCTCAGGAGGAGCGGCTGCCAGTGCTGGCAGTCAGATAAGATCTGGCCGTGTTTTTTCTATTACCTGCCAGGAGACTGAGGCAACACCTGAGGTGGTTGCAGGTACTATTTTTATTTCTGGCCATTATGCTCGTGTCTTATTAGATTCTGGTGCGACACATTCTTTTGTTTTAGTAGCTTTCAGCGTAAAGCTAGGTAGAGTACCTTCTATGCTGCCATATATTCTATCTATTTCTAAACCAGTGGGTGAACCCGTTCGGGTGAACTCATGCTATTTAGGGTGTGACCTATTGTTGGGAGGAAAGTCCTTGGTGAATCTCATTCCATTGCCTATGGTGGACTTCGATGCTATCTTGGGGATGGATTTTCTATCCACCCATCATGCAATTATTGATTGTTTGAGGAAGGAGGTGATCCTTTGTTTTTTAAATAATGAAGAGGTGAAATTCTATGGCGAGAGAGTTCTGGGAAGATGCAGATTTATATCTTGTTTGCAGGCAACGCCTTGTTAAGCAAGGACCGTGAGGGATTCTTGGCATATGTGGTTGATTCGCAGCAGTCTAGTCCTGACATTGCCGATATCCCTATAGTTCGTGATTTTGTTGATGTTTTTTCGGATGAGTTGCCGGGTATTGTGCCAGATCGGGAGATAGAGTTCACTATTGAGCTTGTTCCTGGAGCAAGTCCTATTTCTATAGCTCCATATCGTATGGCACCAGCTGAGTTGTTAGAATTGAAGATGCAGTTGAAGGAATATCTTGATAAGGGTTTTATTAGACCCAATATGTCCCCTTGGGGTGCTCCTGTGCTATTTGTGAAGAAGAAGGATGGGTCTATGAGGATGTGCATAGACTATCGGCAGCTCAACAGGGTGACAGTGAGGAACAAATATCCTCTTCCGCGTATTGATGATTTATTCGATCAGTTGCAGGGAGCTTCAGTCTTTCGAAGATCGATTTGAGATCTGGGTATCATCAGTTGAAGATCATAGATGAGGATGTGCCAAAGTCTGCTTTCCGTACTCGATATGGACATTTCAAATTTCCAGTAATGCCATTTGGCCTTACAAATACTCCAACTGTGTTTATGGATCTTATGAACAGGGTTTTCCAACCCTATTTAGATTCATTTGTGGTTGTATTCATTGATGATATCTTGCTATATTCCAAGAGTGAGGAATACCATCAGCAACATTTGAGATTGGTATTACAGACATTGAGGGAGAAGCAATTGTTCGGGAAATTCAGCAAGTGCAAATTTTGGTTGCAAGAAGTTGTATTCTTGGGCCATGTTATTTCTAGAGAGGGGATTCGTGTGGATCCAAAAAAGGTGGAGGCAGTTTTGAGTTGGGAGAGACCAACTACTGTGACAGAGATTCGCAACTTTCTGGGGTTAGCCGGTTATTACCGTCGGTTTATTCTGGGGTTTTCTTCTATTGCTTTGCCGATGACAAAGATGATTCGCAAGAATACGAAGTTTATATGGTCAGATGATTGTGAGGCGAGTTTCAGATCGTTGAAGGAGAAGTTGGTGTCTGCTCCTGTTTTATCAGTTCCTGATGGCACTGATGATATGGTAATTTATACTGATGCTTCTTTGCGTGGATTGGACTGTGTGTTGATGCAGAGGGGTAAGGTGATTGCCTATGCTTCTCGTCAGTTGAAGCCGAATGAGCTGAATTGTCCAGTGCATGATCTTGAGTTAGCCGCAGTGGTTTTTTGCATTGAAGCAGTGGCGTCATTATTTATATGGAGTCACTTGTGAGATCTTTTCTGATCACCAGAGCTTGAAATATCTGTTTACTCAGAAAAAGCTCAACTTGAGACAGCGGCGATGGATGGAGTTAATCAAAGACTATGATTGCTCTATTCATTATCATCTAGGGAGGACGAATGTAGTTGCCGATGCTTTGAGCCGTAAATCAGCGGGGAGTTTATCTTGCTTGCGTTGTGCTCGTATTGAACATTTTTGTGAGATGAAGAAGATGAATGCCATGTTTGAGGTAAATTCGGGAGATGCTATTTTGGCTCGTTTTTCTATCTGACCTACTTTTATAGATCATATTCGAGCGAGGCAAGATCTGGATGAGTTTCTGGTGTCCAAGAGGAAGTTAGTGGCAGAAGGCTTGGGAGGTGATTTCAGGCTTGGCAGTGATGGTATGCTTTTGTTCGGGACACGGATGTGTGTTCCTAATGACCCAGAGTTGAGCCCCAGTATCTTAGAGGAGGGTCACAATTCTGCTTATGCCATGCACCCGGGAGGTAACAAGTTGTATCGTAACCTCTGGGAATTTTTTGGTGGAGAGGTATGAAGAATGATGTTGCTGAGTTTGTGGCAAAGTGCTTGACTTACCAGCATGTGAAGATAAGGCATCAGCGACCTGCTGGGTTGTTGCAAAATCTACCGATATCTGAATGGAAGTGGGAGCATGTCACTTTAGATTTCATGGTTGGTTTGCCGAGGTGTAGTCGAGGTTTTTATTCTATTTGGGTTGTGGTTGATCGGCTTACAAAGTCTGCTCACTTTCTTCCGATTCGAGTGACTTACACTACCGACAGATATGCTAAGCTGTATATTGCTGAGATTATCAGATTGCACAGAGTACCTGTTTCCATTGTCAGTGACAGGGATCCGAAATTCACTTCTCGTTTCTGGCATAGTTTACAGTCTGCTTTGGGGACTTCTCTGAAGTTCAGTACGGCTTTTCATCCACAGACCGATGGTTAGTCAGACAGGACTATCCAGACATTGGAGGATATGTTGCGGGGATGTGTGTTGGATTTTCAGGGAGCTTGGGATGATTATCTTCCTCTAGTGGAGTTTGCTTACAATAATATCTTTCAGTCCAGTATTGGGATGGCACCGTATGAGACTCTTTATGGGAGGTGTTGTCGTACTCCTCTTTGTTGGAGCGAGGTTGGAAAGAGGCAGTTGTTGGGGCCAGAGTTGATTCAGCTATCTTCTGATGGTGTTAAGCTGATTCGAGAGCGGTAGTGGATTTCTCAGAGTTGGCAAAAGAGCTATGCTGACAATCGCCGCCGGGAATTGGAGTTCGAGGTTGGTGATCTTGTGTTTCTTCGAGTATCGCCATGGAAGGGCGTAGCTCGGTTCAGAGGCAAGGGGAAGTTGGCTCCTAGATATGTAGGACCCTATGAGATTATTGAGAGGATGGGAGCTTCTGCTTATTGTTAGTCGTCTCGACTTCATAATGTCTTTCATGTATCCAATTTGAGGAAATATATTGCGGACCCTTCGCATGTATTGAATACCGCAGAGTTGGAAGTGCAAGAGGACTTATCTTATGCTGAGGAACCCGTTCGGATCATCGACCAAAAGGAGCAAGTATTGCACTCCAAGAAGATTATGTGGGTGAAAGTTTTATGGAGGCACCATGGCTTGGAAGAAGCCACTTGGGAGGGCGAGGATGCCATGAGGACTAAGTACCCTCACTTATTCATATCAGGTGCGTATTCTAATTTTCAGGACGAAATTTTCTAGGTGGCGGAGAGTTGTAATACCCGTATCTATTTTTAATATTTTGAAACTAAATTACCTATTTTTATTAAAAATTGGGGAGAAGTAATTTATATAAGCGATTAAAAATAATGATAAAGGAAAAGAAATAAAAAGGGTTAAGTGTGTAAAAGAATTAATAAGAATTTTATATTTAATTAAAAACATCTCTTAATAAGAAAATACACACACACATATATATATAGTGAGAGGTGGCCATAAGGGTTAATACCCTTTCTAATGAAGGGCAAAAGAGTCTTTAGGTGTATGACCTGATTAGGGGAGTATAAGAGAGGGGTTTTCCTCTCATTAGGGTTCATAAATATTCACTTGGTGGCTACTTAGAGGTGATTAATGAGAGAGAACTAGAGAAATTGCAAAGATCCAAGCTTAGATCAATTTATTTCAAGAACAATCTATCACAAACATTGTTGCTAACATCTCAAAGGTAATATCTATGATTTTTTATTTTTATTTTCTTGCTTAGATTAGCCCAGAATTAGTGTTCTTCACTAATCTCGATTAAGGGATATTTTATAGATCCCCCTTTTAAAAAACATGGATTTTGGTGATTTTTACTTTGTTTTTAAAGCCACAAATTGTAGATGATTGAAGGAGAATTCTATATTACAGTCTAGGGTAGTCAATTTCATGATTGGAGTCCCAAACAATCGAGTTTATGTGAGTTTAATTAAGAAAACCGAAGTGGAATTAAGCAGATTTTCGATCTTCTCAGTTTCTGCACTGACCGGTATGCACACCGGTATACCTGGCGACATGCCGGTCTCGTATTGTCCTTAAGAAATGTTCACAGTAAGCCTTCGTGTTATAAAAATTTAAAAATATATATTAATCGGCATGTCGGCCGGCATGCCGGGCGGTATACCGGCTTGGTACCGGTTTATATACCGGTTTGGGGACATTTTGAGAAAAAGGTATTTTTGTGAAATAATCATTTTTAAAATAATGTTAAACATATTTTGAGGGATTTTCAGTGATTACAGAGATTAAATGAGGGGTGGAAATAATACTTAAAAATTTAGTAAATATTAATTAATTACGGAAAATTCTTATACACTTGTATATGTTAACAGGAGACCGGTCGGAATCCTCTAAGACGACTCGCTAGATTCTTTTGCTTCGCTCATATACTATTGGTGAGTGTGTAGATTTCTTTCTTGTATAGAATTCGTTGATTTTCATATTGCATGCTAGATAATGACGTCTGATTGAGTTATATTCCTGTTTGGGTGGCACATGCTTTGGATGCTTTGTTGTCTATAGATTCGTGACTTGGTGTAGTATATTTTACTCGTTCACATGATAGCTGGAACAATACATGTTTTAGATGGGTGATTATTTGATGTTTTTAGCTAATATGACTTCACATGCTTCACCTTAACTAAAATAGAATGATTGCTCAATTTAGTGATTTGAAAATACGTGTTAGCATGATGACGATTGATGTTGGTGTAACTGCAAGTACATGATCACATGATAGCTGAAATTGTATGATTAGATGCGTGATAATTGTTGCTTCAATTGATGTATATTTGCATGCTTCGCACTTAGTTCAAAGATGTTGATGTAATGATGCTACTACCTGGTTACTTTTAAATGTGCAAGCATGATTCAAGCATGGATTGGTATTTTTTTGTGTGTTGGTGCATCCATGCATGGTCCTATATCACCTTATGGTGACGATTGGTGGAATCCCCAGCAACAGGATTAGGGGGCAGTAGATGCTTAGTAATGCAGCCC
>NMUG010008580.1:0-11585 GCA_002855965.1 Monotropa hypopitys
CTCACGAGTGGAACCATATGCACTCCGTTTGTCAGAACAGGAGACCAGCTTGCTGATGTCCTCACTAAGGGGATAGGAAGTAAACCATTTCAGGATATTCTTGGCAAGCTGGGCATGTGTGATATCTATGCTCCAGCTTGACGGGGAGTGTTAGAATTAGTGATTGGATGTTGTTTTTTGTTATGTATTGTTCTTTTTATCCCTTTCTGTTATTTACTCATATTCTGGGGACCCAGTTGTAATTCCTTGATAGTATCAATATAAAAGGATTGTGAGAGCTCCTCACAATCTACACTTTCCATTTCATTTTAAATAACAACCCAAACTCCTCAAAACACAACCCAAAGCTCATTCAAGCATTTCATCGAACACTTAACGCTCATCGACTCCAAAGTCCTATACACGACTTCAACGATCACTATACGGCACCCAAGTAAATCACAATAAATCCTATGATGACAATCGGACCCAATCCACGACACCTCAAGCACGATAGACGCAAATACTACGGCATGTGAAATCAAATACGATACGCAACATGGATTATGAAATTGATAGAAATCAACGATGAATAAGAATACTATAGACACCCACGCACGCACACAAGATAGGAGCTAAGAGTTTACCCACCGGAGAAGTCGCTGGAAAAGTCGCCGGAAAACGTCCATGGCCACCGGGAGTCAAACTTGCCATCGCGAAACCCTCGCAATGAAACACCCAATGAGCAACCAATATACAAGTGCTAGGGAGAGAGATACAAAACCTAGAGTTTTGAAGAGGGAGAAGAACTTACCATAAGTGGACGATCGGTGCACATCAATGCGGAGAGGGGAGCGAGGGGAACATCGTTTCTCCTTCGCATTTTCGTCGAAACCTCATGGATCCATGGAGGATTTAGAGAGAAGGGAGAGAGAGAGGTGAGGAAGGTAGAGAGATGGAGTTCTAGGATTTTTAATGAAGAAGATGGATCAAAATCGAGCATATAGTGTATATATAGGTCCCCAACACAAATTACAACGTTACCCTTCATTAAATCTGTCAATACAGCGATTTTGGCCTTCACGACCGGTCGACGGAATGAGCCCGACCGGTCGGGGGCTCCAAAATGTGCCCACTGACCAGTCTCGACCGGTCGACGGCGGTACGGTCGACCGGTCGACAAGACTAAAATTGCACTGGTTCTGAACGGTGAAATTTCCGAGAGTATTGTGGCCACAACTTCTTCGTCCGGACTCCGATTGAGACGATTCAAGTTGCGTTGGATTTCTAATCAGATTATCTACGACTTTCATGAATAAAGATTTCTGATTTGAAGAAGAAATCAAGTCAATGGATTTTAATTGCGATTTAGGGCTTACCCGAACATCCCACCATCGACGAACTTTATGCCGGGGACGCCCATCTCATCCGGACCTACTCAACGTGACATGTGATCATTATAGATGCTTCCAAACATCCCAAGATCTCAATGACACATGAATTTCGATTTATTGAATTTATTGAACGGATGGAAATTAATTAAAATTTCCGGAGTGTGACAAACTACCCACCTTACAAAAATTTCGTCCTCGAAATTTCCAAGGTGAAGGTCAAGGAGCAACGAAGAACGAATGAGTTCCCACTAAAAACAACTGCACAAAAATTACGCCACGAGGATTTAGACGACCCACTTCCCACTTCTTCTCAAGAATGCATCGACATGGAGTTTAGATAACCTTCTCAACACGCAAACAAGCCCGAAGAACATCCCGCAACGCAAGAGACGACAAGGGGAAACTGAAAATGCACACGATCTTTATCAGTAAAGGCGAGAACTCCTTAGAAAAGGGCGATTTCTGCACTTCCAATCCGACCATACATCGCTCGAACAAGGAAAACATGAGTTTTCAACAAAAGAGTAAGTCGTCGAGAGCCAAACCGCCCGAATAAATTCCCAGAAAATCCAAAACTATTCACGAATGCACCACAACATGCTACGAATGAGCCAAAGGAACGAGAACGCGCCGCAACATCAAGGATACGGATTGGCACGACACGGACACGCCGACACGCCAAGGACACGCCGACACGCCAAGGACACGCCGACACGTGAACGACACGATTCGGGCGCGAGGATACGGTACCGACATGCGGGTGCGGTACAGATACGATGCCGACACACGGACACGATACGGTTACTCCGATTTTCCAAGATATTTTCCGGAATTTTACGAAAAGCAAGAAGCGATTTCTAACCACCACAAGGATATCCACAACGATTTCGCCACCACAAACGCGCGAAATAATCCCGGGGATAAATTTCCGGACACGATAGCATAATCCAACCGACACGAGTGAGGATTTGAAGGTAAGACAAGCCACAAGGAATGGTCACGCAACCACCGTGCCACCCGAATCACACCAAACCGCCACAATGACACCAAGGGAAGAACTCAACAACCAAAATTTCACAAACCAACCCGCACACACCTAGCGCGGTACCAGAATGACTATGAAGTTCGATTTGAGATGTGCTGGCCAGTCACCTTCTCAAAACAATCCTTCATGTTCATTCCTACACCACATGATACGGACTACGCACACACCGGTCAAGTCAAACCTCGCCAAGAACTAAGTCGGTGCAGTCGACTTCAAAGAGACACATATACTCTACCCCAACGCTCGCAACACCGCTGCACAACCCAAAAATAAGTTCGCCTCACTGATCACACCAACTGCAAACCAATCCCACAACACACTCTCAAATAAAATTCAATCGGTAACCACATCGCCGAATAGGATTGTCCGAGCACAAAAGGACACGACGAGCAAGAAACGACACCAGTCGGATTCACGAAGCAACACGGTCAACAAGCCAACATAGGAGAGTGCGAGATACGGGAATGCGATTCCAAGAAATAAGATTCCGCCATGAATACGAACTCCCGCACGAGAGACGAACAGCGCACTGCTATCCCGCAAGTGCCAAGACTTAGAATATTCCGCGAATCATCGAGAGATAGACGACGAAAGATGATTGCTACATCGAGAGTCCCAGAAATAGGAACTAGAAGATTTTCCAACAACGAGTAGCTTTCAAAATAACCAATCAACACCGAGGCAACTCAAACATCCACAAATATGCCAAACGAAGGATTGGAATGGTCAACACACATTCATTGCCTAGAACGAAGAACTCTAGCACCGAGTAGGAGAAAGCATGAATGAAAGCTGAAGGCATCGCCCATGAAGATGGATAGAAACCATCGACAACCCAAATCCAAGAAACTGACCACACTACAGTCAAACTCTCATCAACGCAAGCCAAACCCAGGGAAAGACCGCAAACTCCCATGCTCTAAACACAACCTCAATCTTCAAAACTCAAATCGCACTTCCTTCAACCACTTCTCACGAAAACCCCTAACACGACACCATACTAGTTCCCAAGAACATTAAGGCAAATATTCTTCCATAACCGCACTAACCCAAATAGACATATCGCTTCTAAACAGCAACTCAAACCTGAAACCACATCCAAACTTCTAAACCATCAAACGTCATCACAATAGAACTTAAGGAACACTCCAAAGAAGTTCACAAAACATCTAAACCTCCAAGTGACACCACAAACTCAATTACCAAGCGATACCCCAATCTCACTTATAGGTTTAAAATCCTCAACCGACACTCCCAAGAAATCCCAGAGACCACTTCGAAGAACCCACAAGATAATTCCAAGCACATCCCCACTCTAAGTCACAAGAGATACCATAACCTCAATCACCAACTTAGAACCTCCGATCACACGGCCACAAAACCCAAAAGTCACTTCGAAGGAATCCGCAAGATAACTCTGCACACCCTATCTCTTCAAACCTCAAGAGAAAACTAAAATCCCAATTTCATAACTCACCCAACGTACAATCGTCCCGAGACTATACCTCACACAGCTAACGCCAATACAAACCAAACACAAATCATCTCTCAAATCATCAACAATCACAATAAACAACCGTGGACCTACACCACACATTTCTATAGAATGACCTCAAGTCACTAACTCCTATTCTTCTCACAAGGTTACCACGATCTGAACTCGCTTCTACCATTTCAACCGACCAGGAGAAATCACAATTTCAAGGCACTCAACCTAACATTCATCCTTCAACAACCTCAAACCTCACAAGGATTCGCACTAGGAGTAGGGAGGAAGACCCAAACGCTAAGGATTTCCACCCATCGACAAAACACCAATTCCACCTCCTAAATGCAACCGGAATCCAACAATCAAGCGAGCGAACAAGAGTACGTCAAGGAAGACTTCAACTAACTAGCTATGATCAATTACCGTAGATTCACTACACCAAACCATCGAGATTAAGACTTCGCCTCTAAACGACATAACAAGAATCTCAAAAAAGGGTTCAACAAAAACACACACTCGACCTCCAATGGGATGGGGGTGCCCAACGACCAAGGAGTGAGTAAGAACAGAGAAACCAACATCAAGGATGGAATGGTGCTCAAAGGCACACCGGAACGATCATAGTTGCAATCAATGACCCTGAGAACCCATGGAGACTAGGTGTCTCCCCACGGTCCCAAGGTATTCAAACCGAAAGCTCTGATACCAACTGTAACACCCCTCGATTTTAATAAAATATTTCAAGCATATTTTTTTTGAATGACATATATAAAAGGAGGGTGTTAATCATTGTTATTCACCACAATCAGTAGAATATCCATTACATTACAAATGATACAGAAGAGAAAGAGAAAGTACATCTACTGAATTTATTACAATTGTTCAACTGAAAGAAACGGAAAAGGGGGGTACAACAGCTACCTACTACAACTACTAAACTGAAAAACTATACACCGAAGTACCTAGGAGGTCCAGGAGAGAACCAAAGCTGCAAACTCCACAAGGGATTCAACAACTGGCCAGACTCCAAAATCTACCAACGAACAGCACCCTGCAAACAGGCTAAAAAGAGAAAAGAAAGAGGGTCTGAGCATTCCACGACTCAGCAGGAAAACCATTAACTACTAGCAAGTGCACACACACGAATGTATGCCTAAGTGTCCTCACAAGGGTAGGGGAAAGGAAAGAACCCAAGGTACAGAAGAACAACAACAACCGCAGGACCTCAAGGTAAACCTACACTCTCACTCGTGATAGCATGTGCAAACCCCAAGGTACCCATCCCGATGTACAATAAGTGAAACCACCAGCAAACCCTCCACAAAAAACTCAACCACAACCACTACCTAGCCACCAACACCATCCATCATCCCATTATTGTTATAGATTCAGGTGTTGTTCATATTGGAGATATATTTGAGTTAAAGAGGTAGATTTTCCATTATTCATTTATCAACAATTGTCTCCACTTGAAGAACAAGGGAGCTCAAGCCATCCATTCCGACTCTTTCCACATGGTCAACCATGTGGGTCACGTACTAGGAAGGTCGCACTAGGTCCTACCCGCCACACGCAAGGGCTGGGTCACGGGACACCGCAATCGTCTCGACCAATAGCCCCCTTGGCGACACAAGAAGGTAGTACAAGACTAAGACGCCCGCTAGGTGGAACTCCTTGGCGGCACCAGGAACCACGCGGGGGTACTCGCCCACGCAGAGTACATCCCGGGAAGGGCATCGACCATCCTTCACACGGGGGCAGTACCGCGGGTAGGGCATGAATCATCCTAACCCGGATGGATACCATCAACACATTCCGTCTATGAGGGCAAGAACCTCCTCATTGCGTAAGCTTTCAAAACTATTTCATTATAGAACATGGGTTGGGGCAAGGTACCTCCCAAAACCCAAGATGGTATCCTCCGTACGCCATCCATCACATACCAACACTCTCCTCACATGATCATTGGTGTTCCATTTGATTGGATTTAAGTGAATAATTCAAGATTTCCAAGGAGTGGTCCTCGTAGGATCCATCTCCATATTTGTAGTTCATTAAATTCATTGCGTTCATTATTAGGTTCCCAACAAATCGACAAGGTTCCACAACCAAGGGCAACCTACCGTCAAACCAAAGGATAAATACGACAACGTTCAAGGGGGGACCCAACGACGCCCAACATCACAATACCCACACTCACCAAATTTCCAACAACCAAGACCAAAGAGTGATCTAAGGGTCAACATTTTCCCAAAAGAGATTCTAGTGACCAACCAAACAATCACACAAACACTATGACAAACCAAGCAACCCAAACTCCTCAAAACACAACCCAAAGCTCATTCAAGCATTTCATCGAACACTTAACGCCCATCGACTCCAAAGGCCTATACACGACTTCAACGATCACTATACGGCACCCAAGTAAATCACAACAAATCCTATGATGACAATCGGACCCAATCCACGACACCTCAAGCACGATAGACCCAAATACTACGGCATGTGAAATCAAATACGATACGCAGCATGGATTATGAAATTGATAGAAATCAACGATGAATAAGAATACTATAGACACCCACGCACGCACACAAGATAGGAGCTAAGAGTTTACCCACCGGAGAAGTCGCCGGAGAAGTCGTCGGAAAACGTCCATGGCTGCCGGGAGTCAAACTTGCCATCGCGAAACCCTCGCAATGAAACACCCAATGAGCAACCAATATACAAGTGCTAGAGAGAGAGATACAAAACCTAGAGTTTTGAAGAGGGAGAAGAACTTACCGCAAGTGGACGATCGGTGCACATGAATGCGGAGAGGGGAGCGAGGGGAACATCGTTTCTCCTTCGCATTTTCGTCGAAACCTCATGGATCCATGGAGGATTTAGAGAGAAGGGAGAGAGAGAGGTGAGGGAGGTAGAGAGAGATGGAGTTCTAGGGTTTTTAATGAAGAATATGGATCAAAATCGAGCATATAGTGTATATATAGGTCCCCAACACAAATTACAAGGTTACCCTTCATTAAATCTGTCAATACAGCGATTTTGGCCTTCACGACCGGTCGACGGAATGAGCCCGACCGGTCGGGGGCTCCAAAATGTGCCCACTGACCAGTCTTTTCCGAGAGTATTTTGGCCATAACTTCTTCGTCCGGAGTCCAATTGAGACGATTCAAGTTGCGTTGGATTTCTAATCAGATTATCTACGACTTTCATGAATAAATATTTCTAATTTGAAGAAGAAATCAAGTCGATGGATTTTAATCGCGATTTAGCACTTACCCGAACATCCCACCATCGACGAACTTTATGTCGGGGACGCCCATCTCATCCGGACCTACTCAACGTGACATGTGATCATTATAGATGCTTCCAAACATCCCAAGATCTCAATGACACATGAATTTCGATTTATTGAATTTATTGAACAGATGGAAATTAATTAAAATTTCCGGAGTGTGACATATCCGGAGTACAAACTCAATAATTGCGGCCCAGTTTGGCCGTAAGTATTAAGGGGCTATTGTGGTAACCGAACCAGGAATGGCCTGCAGACTGGATCAAAGAGCAAGCCCATTGGGGGCAGGCCCAATACGGGTTGGATAGGTCAGTTGGACCGACTGGTGGGCTAACGGCCCAACATACCATTTGGGACGTATGGCAGTGTAGTGATAAGGTAACCCAGTAGGTTACCTTGCACCGGACCATTGGGTCATGACATGGCAAGGGACTATGGCCCGTTAGATCTACTACGGTATAGAAATACTAGTCTCCGGACCACGGCCCAACGGGCAGAGTACGGATCACCGGATCAATGCACATTGGGACAGATTGCTACCGGATCACACATGATCCCGTCTTGCTCGGTATGAAAAGCTTGGACGCTCCCGGATATTGCGGCGGATTATCCAGGACAGTTACCGATAATGGTGTCGGATTAGGCGCTACGGGAATCCTATAAATATGAGCAGTGAGAGACTGGGTAACCTCTCGACTCTTCTGGTTTTATAGAGCTATTACGCTGCCGCTTTACTCTCTCATATACACTCATCTGACTTAGGCATCGGAGTACCATTCCTGGCGGATTGTGTCGGGCAGTTCTAATTGTTTTCTGTGGTTGCAGGAGCCTACTAGCGATTGTTCACATTCGGATTTGGGTGAACAGACAGGGTCCAGGAACCCACACATTCCAACAGAATGCATCAAGCTTCTGTTTACCCATTACTGATATTAGCATCCTCAAATACATAAAAGCATATTTTTCTTCTTACTATTATTAAGGAAAAGGTGCAGAAAAAGGATTAAGATGAAGTGATACAGCAATTGTTCTCTTTGTTGTTATCCTTCATGTAAATACAGAAAGACTGCTGTTATGATTGTTAGATCCAGAAACTGATTACTTGCATAGCTTGATCCTCTAGTTTGTTTTACCTCTTGCTGGTTCTTTCAGTTTGGATGATGTTATGATGTTCTAATATATGCTTTCAGTTCCCTCTATTGTCCAAGAGCAATCACCTACAAAAACTTGTAGTAAGAGCCCAAGAGGAAAATTCCCAAGAAATTCATTTGGTTGACTTTCCCAGTGGGCCAAAAGCCTTCGAAATTTGTGCCAAATTCTGCTACGGAATAACTGTCACTCTCAATGCGTACAATGTCGTAGCTGCCCGTTGTGCAGCGGAGTACCTTGAGATGGCTGATGACGTCGACAAAGGAAACTTGATTTTCAAAATTGAGGTATTTTTAAATTCCAGTATTTTCCGCAGTTGGAAAGATACCATTATTGTTCTTCAAACCACCAAATGTTTACTTCCGTGGTCTGAAGATCTGAATGTAATTGGGAGATGTATTGATTCAATTGCGTCAAAAACTTCTGCGGACCCATCAAATATCACCTGGTCTTATACTTATAACCGGAAATTACTGGTTCCGGATAGAATAGTTGAAAATGGGATGAAAATCCCAGATAGAGTTGATTATGTTCCAAAGGATTGGTGGGTTGAAGATATATGTGAACTGGATATTGACCAATACAAGCGCGTAATGATTGCTCTGAAATCAAAAGGAAGAACGGATGGGAATGTGATTGGGGAGGCACTTAAGACTTATGTTATGAGATGGTTACCGGACACCGCTTATGCGTCTGCTTACGAATCTCATCACACGAGCAACAAATCTCTTGTTGAAACAGTAATTTGCTTATTGCCACCTTCTGACAGATGCCTGGGATGTTCTTGTAGTTTCTTACTCAAGTTATTGAAATTTGCCATATTAGTTGGAGCGGATGACACTCCAAGGGAAGACTTGATAAAGAGGGTCAGTTTGAAGTTGGATGAGGCTTCTATTGAAGATCTCTTAATTCCGGCTCGGTCTCCCCAAGCTACAAAATACGATGTGGAACTCGTACAGGCTATTGTAAATGGATTTATGTTACAAGAGAAATGTTGCTCGGAGGCAAAAAGCACCGGAGATTTTGTTTTAGGGCATGGGTCATGGTTGAATGTTGCTAAACTGATTGATGGGTATCTTGTAGAAATTGCTCGTGATCCAGATCTTAGTCTCTCCAGTTTCATTCTATTGTCACAGTCAATTCCCGAGTCTGCCAGACCAATTCACGATGGATTGTACAGCGCTATAGACATCTATTTGAAGGTAAGCCTTTTTATTTGTGCTTTTAAGATGGGTGAATCTATGTTTTTGTGGTGCAAATCGTACATCTGGGAGTTGAGCAGTATGGTGTGAAGTCTCATTTATTCATGCCAGAAATAACTGTCTAATTTGAAACACAAACTGATTGATTCTGTGTTCATAATTCTGTGTTTAGGAGCACCCAAACTTGACAAAAGATGGAAGGAAAAGGATCTGTGGGCTTATGGATGTCAAGAAACTGACAACAGATGGTTCGATGCACGCAGTGCAAAATGAGCTCCTACCTCTTCGAGTCGTGGTACAAGTTCTATATTTTGAGCAAGTTAGAGCAGCTTCCGGGGTCCAGGTCGTTAACCATAACCATCAACGGAAGGATTCGAATTCCGCAACTAAGACTGAAGAACAATGGGATGAAACTCTTCCAGATGAGTGTAATGATTCCCTTGGGAAACAGATGACTCTATTGAAGATATCAAGAGATGGGAATGTACCAAAAAATGAGAAGTTAAGTAAGAAGGGTAGCAAAAACAGAACATCTGGGGTGCAGTTGTTGCGATCCAAGTCTAGGAGGATCTTCGATAAATTGTTTGTTGGTGGAAAAGGGAATGGATATGGGGAGACTAGGAGCTCAGAGACATCTGGTAGTTCTCCTAGCCCAACTTCAGTGACCCAGGGTGAGACCAAATCCTCTTGTTCTTCATCAAGACACTGGAGGAATTCAGTATCGTAAAATGGTAATTTCAAGTACAGTTGAAACTGAACAACTAGTAGATTCATCTGTGCTTCTTTTCTTTTTCTGTTTTTGTGATGGGAGGTAGATTTAACTGTTGCTAGTGTAAAAAATTGTAGCAAGTTTTAGTTTAAAGAATCATAGTGAACAAAGTCTTGAACTAGATTCTTGACATCAAACCTATACTTACCACACAGTACTAGAAACAACTTTGGTTCTGGAACGGTTTTGTACGTTAAACGGTCATGCACATGTATCTCGTTTCTATGAGTGTCTATCCTGCAAGGGTAATTTGTGACTAATACCCCATAGAAATTTTACATTGGACACATTCAGAGCTTAGCTCTTTCTTACATTGTGGCATTTAATTGAGCACTGTCATCATATGAATAGGACAAGAGAATTCCCCTATAATATTTTTAGTGCTCCTCCTAGTCACCGTTCAACTTCGTTGTTACCTATTGAACCTTATTCATGGGATCTCCAATCACAAAGGTTAGATGTCCACTGAGGTGACTAATTTATGGATTTCAGTCCCATTCTCCTCGATGATTCAATGACTAGCCTTCTCGCTAATTCTTCAATTAACGGGTGTGCTATATTCTTTTCAGATCTCACAAAATCGAGTGCAGCCACTCCTTGAGATAACAGTTGTTTTATAGAATTCTCTTATTCTGATATGTCTCCTTTTCTCATTGAAGTTGACATTTTTGGCTTTAACAATCGTCGTTTGATTATCACAATATATAAAGACACCTAGAATAAGACTATCAGATAAAGGCAGATCAATTAGTAAATTTCTTATCCATTCGACTTCAGAACAAGTCAAATCTAAAGCAATAAATTCAGCTTCCATAGTAGATCTAGATATAACAGTTTGCTTAGATGATTTCCAAGCTATTGCACCACCACCTAGTGTAAAAACCTAACCACTAGTTGCCTTAGTTTCGTCTGATTCATTAATCTAATTAGCATATGTGAATCCTTCTAACATACTAGGAAATCCACAATAATGAATACCATAATTTTTAGTACCTTTAAGGTATCTAAAAATTCTTTTTATTGCGTTCCAGTGTTCTAAACTAGGATTGCTAGTGTAACGACTTAACTTACGTAAGAAATATCAGATCTGGTGCATTTAGATAAATACATCAAAGATCTTATTTATGTTGAGAGATACTCTCACCTACATTTTTCTTTAAGCAAATATTAGGATCAAAAGGAGTAGAAATCTCTTTCACATCAAAGTAATTAAACTTTTTAAGTAATTTATCAACATAATATTCTTGTGTCAATGCAATG
>NMUG010008581.1:0-11585 GCA_002855965.1 Monotropa hypopitys
GTTGTATCTGACACTCCTGGATATCTTTTGCTATTGTGTTGCAATCTATATCCAGGTCAGGAGGAGTAGCAGGTTCACATTGTCAGCCATTGTCGAGATGCCATTCTTGCATAGAGAGTTAGTTGGTGCTTCTCCGTGTGGGAGATTATGTTAGTTTTCAGTTTTCAGTTACTTTTCAGTAGTTGGATGAGACTCTTCAGTTTTTCTTTACTTGTTAGAGTGAGAGAGAGAGAGAGTATTTTTTTTAGTGGTGAGTTGTTGGACCACTTTGACTTTGGAGCTTTATTTTTCAGTACTTCCGCTGTTATTTTTTTTGTTGAGGATAAAAATATGAGATGATTGGTAGTATAACACTTGGGTTTTCTAGTTTGATGCTTTGTTTAGTCATGTATCCGTTGCCAGTTTATGTATTTTTAATATATTCTGGAATGGGTCGTGACACATCCACCACTACATTAGCAGACTCCACCAAAGTAGAAGTCCTAAGATTATAAACTCTGTATGCCCTACTAGTGGTGGAATATCTAAGAAAAATACCTTCATCACTTTTGCTATCAAATTTTCCGAGAGATTCATCATCTCTCAAAATATAACACTTGCAACCAAAAATCTTGAAGTATTTAATAGTAGGCCTTTTCCCATTCCAAATCTCATAATGAGACATGGTGGTTCCGAGCCTAACATACACCTGATTTGCTAGTGTAGCAAGCAGTGTTGATAGCCTCTGCACATAAATTTCTGGGAATATTTTTCGAATGAAGCAATACCCTTGCCATCTCTTGAAGTGTTCGATTTTTTCTCTCAACAACTCCATTTTGCTGCGGAGTGCGAGGAGCAGAAAATTCATGTTTTATACCTTTTTTATCACAGAAACGCTTGCCAATTTGAGTTGCATTTTCAGTCAACATTTTTCACTTAAAATAAGACCCCAACAGTAATCAGCACATATTATATCCAAATATAGACAAATCATAACATAGTCCAACATCTAAAATTGTAAACAAACATTCTATCACCCGCTTCGAACCAATATACCCCGAGGGTACCAGGGTGCTCGCCCATGGAATATTGTCCTAGGCAGGCAGTGACCCATACTGGGAATCCCGAGGCAGTGCCCTCAATGGGGTTCGACCTTCCCACTCAGGTCGCAGGGTTCCCATGGCAGCGCCACTGGGCGGGGTTTTGTGGGCAAGGCCCCCAAACGGAAAATAGTATGTACAGTTTACTACACAGTTGATTGTGGTCGCGCTAAAAACTCTACATCTGCACTAAGATCTCTATAGTTGCGTTGAGATCTCTATAGCCGCACTGGCATGCGTTGATACTGGTTATTAGTATCCACTTGTTGCACTGAGAAACACTCAGGACGAGAAAACTTGGATCGAGTAGTGTCAAGGACGAATCCAAGTAGACTACTCTAGAGAATATTGTGTTACTTAATAAGCTAGATCTGTACAGCATACTAATCTGAGGTCGAGCAGTGCCAAGGTAGATGCCAAGTAGATTGCTCCAAAGACTACACAGATCTAAGTTGGTTAAATAACCATCATGGCAGACCCGACACAATAATAGCCGAACAAAATAGTCTCAATCGCGCACAAATGGACATGTCTACATATGAAATATTTTTCCCATACAAGAGAGGTCATTCTCGCACAGGAAATATCATTCACATACTAGAAAATATCAATCCAGCATTGAGAAGCAATAGATCCGCACAACCACACAAAGTGCTGAGCAGATCATATCACATAGGTGTCGCACAGATCACACAAGTGTTGAGCATAGAGCACAACACATAGGTGTCGCACAGAGCACACAATTGTTGATCACAGCATACACAGTGTTGCACAGTGAATGTAAGCTCCACGTAGAGCATATAGTTTCAGATCACAACACACAAAGTGCCGCACAACCAATATAACTACTGTACAAAACATTTCAGTTTGGGAAATATCACTGTAGTTTGGGAAACATCATTTCCACATTTGAAGTCCTATCTGTAATTAAACTGTTAGAACATAATGAAAATTTCTCTCTAGATCGATCAAAATTTTTGTTTTAATCTTGTTAGAAAAAATATTATGACGATCAAGATTCCAGAGAACGATTTCATTCATAATAATAGAACATTACAATTACAAGAAATGGATTATTGAAATAAATGGAAAATAAACAGAAAATAATTGCAAATCGAATCAAGCATAAAGCTCTGTCCTTAAAATAAATTTTCCACCTACTTGAGAGTGTTGAGGTGTACCAATAATTTTCTCGCAGGATAAGACGGTCTTCGACCATCGCCTTTGGAACACCACCAAAAACAACCTTGGCAAATTAACTGTGTGTTTGGCTCTCTCTAGAATGAATACAATGATTGAATATACCAGAATTTTGCCACTGAGTTCCTTGTACTCTATTCCCAGCAATAGCACACCTTTATATACAAACAATAAAGTTGAGTACGAAGCACTAGTTATTGGGCTCCAGATTGCTCGGATTATCGGGGTAAAATGTCTTGTAGCAGTAAGAGACTCTCAGCTAGTAGTGGGGAAGGTCAGAGGGGAGTTTGAGGCCAAGGAAGAAGCTATAGGGAAATATATCTTGTTGATTAAGAGATTGATATGTAACTTTGCTCAGTTCTCAATTTCTCAACTCCCCCGAGCCGAAAATCATGAGGCTGGCCAATTATCTAGGACAGCCACTACAGGGGAGGACTAGCACCCGAGGGAACGTTGGACCAATTGTTAAAAACCCTAAGCATAGAGGAGGAAAGTCCTTTCCCAATAATATTGGTGGACTACTCTAGTTCATGGGTGGAACCAATTATCAAGTATATCACCACTGGAGAAGTGCCAAGCGACGGAAATAAAGCTAGGAGGTTGAGGATCCGAGCTGCGAGATACACATTAATGGGCAATGTTCTTTACATGAGGAGTTTCTTGCTACCCTACCTGAGATATTTAAACAAAGATGAAGCAAACACAGCAATGGAGGAAGTTCATGAGGGTTCATGCGGGAACCATCGGGGGGTAGGGCTCTCGCTCACAAGATAATGAGGCTTGGGTACTTTTGGCCGACTATGCAAAGTGACTGTGTTGATCTTGTCAAAAGGTGTGATTCCTGTCAGAGGTTCGCCAACATCTCATACAGATTTCCAACTCAGATGTGTCCAATGAGGGGGCAATGGCCTTTCATGCAATGGGGGATGGACCTTATAGGACCGCTGCCCAAAAGCAAAGGCCAAAAGTAGTACGCGGTTGTGGCAATCGACTACTTCACTGAATGGGTAGAGGCCAAGGCGTTATCCATCATCACTGTTCGAACAATTATTTCATTCTTATGGTAGAATATTATATGTTGATTTAGCCTTCCTAGGGTGCTTGTTTATGACCTGGGAAGGCAATTCGATAGCTCTGAGTTTAAAGAATTTTGCGGATCTAAGGGAATACATGCCCATTATACATCAAAGGCTTATCCAAGAGCTAATAGGCAAGTCGAGGTTACGAGCAAAAAGATAAAGAAGGGAATCAAGAGGAGTTTGAAGTCCGCAAAAAGGGAGTGACCGGACCAGCTGCATTCTATGTTGTGGGCATTCCGGACATCTCCTAGAACGACTACAGGAGAGATGTCTTATTCCCTAGCATTCGGCTCAGAGGCTGTGGTTCCCATTGAAGTGGAACTCCTCAACTATAGAATGGCATCACTGGGTGAATCCAATAGTGAAGAAGAGCTCAAAGCCAGGATGGACCTGATTGAAGAAAGAAGAGATAAGGCGGTGGCTAGAATGGTAGTGTACCAATGCAGGATTGAAAAGTACCACAATGCCAAGGTTAAGCCAAAGACATTCCAGGCATGAGATCTAGTTCTGAGAAAGAAAGACCCCACGGGGATAAAGGCAAAATAGTTGCAGCCTAACTGGGAAGGTCCAAACAAAATACTCATGCATTCCAAAGTTGGGGCTTACAGGCTAACCACCCTACGGGGAAAGGAGCTGAGCAACTCTTGGAATGCTGAGCACTTGAAAAGGTACTATGGTTAGGAATTGCTGACCTGCATGTCTTTGTAATAAGTCACCTAGATACTCTCAGGTTTTGCCAATCTCCATAAATAAATGAAATACGAGTTTTACAATGTTAGTTGTCGCAATTTTGATTAATGCAATACAAACTTCTATGACACTTTTTATTGCATTAAGGGGGCTGAGGACCCTGGTCTATTAACTTCAATTTGTGAAACCTTAATTCTGTTCACTTTGATTTGTAAAAACCTTGAGTTGAAAGCATCTGTTCAATTTAAGTTAATTGGGAAAGCAAAAAAAAGATTGCCAAGGCAATCAACAGAGGTCCATTTGACCTATTGGTAGGCAAAATAATGCTAAGGAAGAAGCAAAAATATTGCCAAGGCAATCAACAGAGGTCCATCTGACCTGTTGCTAAGGCAAAATAATGTTAAGGATTGACAAGGCAATCAACAGAGGTCCATCTGACCTGTTGCTAAGGCAAACTAATGCTAAGGCAGAAGCAAAAAACATTGCCAAGGCAATCAACAGAGATCCATCTGACCTGTTGCTAAGGCAAAATAATGTTAAGGCAGAAGCAAAAAAGGTTCTCAAGGCAATCAACAGAGGTCCATCCGACCTGTTACTAAGACCAAATAATGCCAAGGCAGAAGCAAAAAAGATTGCCAGGGCAATCAACAAAGGTTCATCCGACTTGTTGCTAAGGCAAAATAATGCTAAGGCAGAAGCAAGAAAGATCTGACTTGTTGCTAAGGCAAATAATGCTAAGGCCAGAGCCAAAAACAGCTAGGTTAATCGATAAAACCAGACCTATCAAGACTAGATGGCCTAAACAATTTCTGTTAGAAAATCCCAAAATACAACAAGGTAGGAAGAAACATAAAAAGAAACTGAAGTCAAGCGCTATCAAAATAAAAAATATATTTGCTTAGTAGCCAAAGATCCCACAAAGTCTTGGGATCAATCACCCTCCTTTAATTACAAAATACTAGGTAAAAGAAGAAACATTGTTACAGAAGTAGTAAAGCATGAAAATATTTAAGACGTGGCCCTCAGGCAGAAGATTTATCTTTAAAAACATGGACATTGTCAGGCTGAGACAGCTCGGTAACAGCCTTGTCTATAATGTTAGTGGCAGTTGACAAGACTACTTCTTCAGCCATCTTATCTGCAAAATCTTACAGGTCTGTTTGCTCCCTTGAAACGATCTCCCCACTTTCTTCATCGCCTTCACAACCAGTAGATGAATCACCTAATGTAACTTCAAATTGTTGAGAGCTAAAATCAATATATGGATACTTCTTTGTGCATTGACGGCGCATGTCTTCAATACTGTCAAAATAGCTTTGGGTCATCTCTACGGAGTGCTCCTCCTTCTCCCTAGAATGAATTTTGTTTAAACGGGCCATGGCCTCTTCAGCACGAAGAGCTGTCAGTGCTAGCTCGGCCTTCTTTTGGGCGAGCTGAGTTGCTTCCTTGTCTAAATGATCTTGGTGAATGTCTCCCTGTAGGACTTGATTCCTTTTATTCAATCTCTGTTGTTGAGACGAGAACTTTCTAACTTCCTGGGCGGGCGAGATAAGAACTCTTCACTAAGGCCTATCCCAAGGAAAAAGAAATTAGGAAGGCAACTCACAAAGGAAATGCAAGGACAAAATTAAAATGAAAAGTATCCTACCATGCTCAACTCTATGACGGTTTCATCAGCAATGGTAGGTGTGTTGTGGGCCTTGAGGTACTTCAGGTCAGCACCCATAGGCATGCACGTGGCCTTAGCCTTAGCATGATTCTCATCAAAAAGGACTGAGGGACCATCTCCCTCGATCTGTGGCCCCTTTCCTTTCTCCTCCAAGGAGGGAATCAACCGCTGTTTCTTTATCTAGACGACAGTGGGTAGCGGTGGTTTCACCCCATCACTGGGCACTTTTGCCTCGCCTTTCCTAGGTCCCAAGGGAATAGGAAGGGAAGAGGAGATGGGTAAAGTCTCGAGAGCAGGTTCCTGGAGGGTAATAGAACCCTTGTGTTCCCCTCTCGGGACCGCTTTTTCTTCTTAATAGCTCACCCAAGGGTCAAGCTTCCCCTTTCTGCCTGAAGCTTCTTTAAAGCCTCTTTATTCAGCTTAGGAGGGGCCATCTCAGTTTCTGTTGATTCTACGGCATCAACAAATAAACAGTAAGGGGTCAGACATATGGGACTTGGGTAGATGCCAATTCATCAATACCTCTTTCCAAAACTAGGGCCTTACTTCCAACTTCGTGCCCGAGAAGGTAAGTGGCAAGGATCTCTAATGTGATAAGCTGATCTGAGTTGTGAATGTCGTGCTCCTCAGCACATGCAATCTCAATACGCTCCTCGTTTGTAATCTGCACCTTCATACGACCTAGGTAGAAAATTAAGATCAGACTATGCCACCAGTATATTTCAACTTCAATATAATAAGGAAATTCATGGTGGGATTACTCAAACTTTCTAGAAGAAATTCCCCACTTCCTCTGAGCTCGGGGCGTGGAGCCATCATCCCAGCAAGGGAATTCCCACCCGGAACCACTGACGAAAAAGAATTTATTCTTCCACTCCTTCACTGAGGAGGGAAGTTTACCCAACACAGAAGGAACATGTGATATCTTGCAAAAGTACCACCATCCTTCAGTGTGTGGGACCTCTTTGGTCATAAAAAAGTGGCAGAAGGTAGACATCCTTAAGGGGGTATGGCCATCTGATGTTGCCATCCACAGGACCGCACAACCTATTAACATCCTATATCCATTCGGGGCCAGTTGGCCGGGGGCCAACCCAAATCGGGATAAAACCTGCCTAACGACGCTAGGAAAGGAAAGGAATAGACCAGCTTCCAAAGCATCATGATAAATGCATATTTCGTTGCGAGAGAAATCGAAATCCATTTCTTCTGGGTTAGGAGCCCTAAGGTAATTAGTGTCTGGGATTTGGAACCTACGACGTATGACCGACAAGGCGGCGGGTTCTATCACGAAGGCATGAGTGGAGGATGAACAATGAAATTTGGGTCTAGAATAGGATTGGCTTTGAGGAATCGGTTCCCCCTCATCCTACCCAGATGTGTCAAGTGACAGAGCCTGGGCTTCAGATGCCTTCACTACCAAAGCCCTAGTCCATCGCCCCATTAAGACTTCTACGTCTTCTTCTGTCTCATCTCCTACCAGTTCAAGGTCAACAATGAGTGCAGGCTGTGAGGAGCTGGGTTAAGTCATGGTGAAAAGTTGAAAGCCAAAAAAGTGAAAGACAAGAAGGGAACTTACCTAATGAGAGGAAGTGGAATTCTCAAAACAGTTCTTGAGAGGAAGCTTGAACAATGCTGGTGAAGGAAGAAAAAGGCAAGTGGCCCTCTACGCAAGTGAAGTGGTAAGGTATTAGGAGGTCTTGGGATTCGAATTGTCCTTCTAATCATCACCATTAATGACTCATCAAGGTTTTCAATCTGACGGTCAAGAGGACCACCGCGTGGCCACGATGTAACCCCTATTATGGACATTTAATGATCTATGCACATACTTCGAGAACGACGGTTACTATACGATGCTGAGAACTTTGTCCCCACTAGGATGAGCTCCTCTCATACCAGGTGGAGAGGGGAGTAGCTGATACAGACTATTAAACCCGAGCTCAGCACCTCATTGGGTCTGTGCTAGGATGTGCTAAATAAACGTCATCACGGTATAAAGCGACCCCGGGCAATGGCCAGGAACGAGTGAGCTCAGATTATGGCTGAGCTCATCATTGCTCTGGTCGGGGCATGTAAATGGTCCCCAATGGATTTTCCTGCTCAACCACATGTTCGAATTGGATGATTTCCTTACCGAAAATGGAAGATAGCCTTCCAGAGTAATTGGGATAAGTATGGAAGGCTTCTTACTATCTAGGGAGCGTGCGAGGCAATGTAGAATGGAAGTTCGTGCAACGAAAACTTCCTTAAATAACTGTGGAGTATATATTCCCCCTCGAGAGCATCCTCCAGAGGTACGAAAACATTCTCTAACTATGGTAGGGTAAATCTGGATTAAGCCACGTAGCACGTGGATTCGGATTCCCTGTGTTGTAATTAGATCAGTAATGGTATGATTATGTATTTCTTTGAGTGATTTTTCTATATATGGCATTGCGGGTATGAGCCAGCACGGCTAGGTCAGCAGTGTGGAATACAACACCGCGGTAATACATTATGGATTCCTTAAGGTCTGGCCAATTGTAAGTCCATAGAGAATCTGTGTTTAGGATAAGGTTTGGTCGGCTATGGCTAAACATCCTGATGACCTGATATCTTTATTAAGGGACATACGGAGGTGGACCTAGGAGGAATAAGACATATATGTGTTTCTTGAGCCCTGCTTGGGATAGAATGTATGAGATAAGGTCCATTGTGGGCCCAACATCCATGTAATACCTCGGATCAGGTCAGGCCCAATGGGCAGGACATCACGGGAGTGCGGCAAGGGAATTGGGCACCACAGTTGGCATCTCGGCATCAGGTTAGCCAAGTGCAAGTGTGGCACCCCGGCTGTGGATAGGGCTAGGCCTAGTGCGGCAGCATTCGCAGTGCGGGATAGTGATCAGCTCGGCATAGCATAGATGGTGCGTATAGGTAACGATTAATGAGTGAGATATTAATTGTTACACGCACCAATTGTTATCAGGCTATGAATGTGAGATACGTATACGTAAAGAAGTCTGAACGGCAGAAGCTGGAGGGTTTAGAGGATTAATTGGGCGGGAGATGAAGGGTCTGTAGTCTATGTTCATCCTTTCTTCTTAATAAGGAGTTAGGAAGAGGGAACGACACATTAATGACGAGGACCAAGAGGTATAAAAGAGATGATTACATCCTTCTTAGGTACCCCGATTTTCTGGTAACGAAACTCTGCCCGATTTACTACTCAATATTGTGTATTCAACTCTTTCGATTAGGATTGAGTTTTTCTCCAACTGGGACTAACTTAATCATCGGAGGGCCTTCAAGCCACTTGTCTAGGGGGTCATCTAACCTTTGTGGTTGTAGAATTAAAGTACGGATAAGCATAGCAAGGAGCAAGACAAGAACACTAAAAGAAGACGATTGTGGGAGTAACAGATCAAACAAAGTCAAAGTTGTAATCTTGCAAGGATAAGATTTATTCTCGCACAATTGGTGCCGTTTGTGAGAAATCGAGCATTTGAAGAATACTAAGCCATGGTTTTGTGAGAAGAATGGCGGCAAGACAAAGCAACGAATTGGAAGAACAGTAGAGGGGTACTGGGGTAGACGGAAGAGCCATGGAGACTCCACTGGCACCCCCAGCACCAAGGAAGCCCAGGAGTCACTCTCGTTTTCAGAGGGTCGGTAAAGGTGGCCCAAGCCAGCATGGCGACAAAGGTAAGGGAATTGAAGTCCCATACGCTAGGCGTCTGGGAGAGGAGGAAGAATATGTTACCATGGATGATGGGGATTCCTATTCTGATGAAGAGGACAGCAGGACCCTGTCTTTGGGTTCAAAGTCCAGGTCAAGATCGATTAGAGAGGAAGACTTGGTAGATATTGTCAAGTCCCATGCTTAGACTATCAGGCATTTGGAAGTATAGATGAACCGATTGTTACAGTAACAACAACCTAAAGTGGTGAACCAAGTGCCATAGGTGGTCGACGTATCAGACAACCAGGGAAGGAAAATAGTCAATACCCACCCTAGGGCTGTTGGGGACCAGGGAATGGAACCCAATGTCCTAGGGCGGGTTCAAGCTAACAATAGAGGGGGAAGGAATCCACTACCACCACAGATATGGAGGCGTGTGGTCAGGGGTTCCCAACAACCTAGCGAACGCCAGAGTCATACGAGAAGCCATGTAAATAAAGCCATCCCAGCAAGATCAGTGGCATCTGTCACCGATCTCAGGGAGAAAATTATGCGACGGAAAGGTCCTGGACAGGCGCAGCAGGACCGGAGGGATCAGGCTGGGGTAGGCCAGCACCCCCAGAAGACATAGTTGATCTAAGGAAGTATATTGACGAGCACATCTGGGGCAAGGGAACTGCCCAGGACACGACAAAACGCGCAGCACAGTAGATTACCTCATTACCTCTTTCCAGGGAAATTACCTCGTATAAGATTCCGAGGGGATTTGCTCTTCCTAACTTCCCCAAATATGTTGGGAAGGTAGATCCTATCACGCATTTGAAAGATTACCAACATGCTCTCATCCTCTATGAGGGTGACGACTTCTTGTATTGCAGAATGTTTGCTTCAAGTCTGGGGCGTTCTGCGTTAACTTGGTACCACAAGCTTGGATATCTGTCTATCACCTCGTGGGAGCAATTAGCTGAGATCTTCGTTGCACGTTTCATGACCAGCCGCGCTGCCCCCAAGCATTTTGACTCTCTGACATCGCTGAGAAAGCGATCGAACGAGAGCCTCAGGGAGTATGCTGGCCGGTATGTTGAAATGTACAATGAGGTCGAAGATTGCACGGAAAAACAGGCCGTATCCAAGTTTAGGTTGGGTCTTTCCTTTGGCGAGAAGTTAATAGAGTCCCTGACCTTGAATCCAGTGGAAACCTTCCAAGAATTGATGGAGAGAGTGGAACAACACGCCAAACTATAAGAAGAACAGTACAGAGAAGTTGGTCGCACTGCTGGTAAGACCCATCGTGCTAATTTGGTGAATTCAGACGAAAAGAAGAAGAAGAAGAGAAAGAAGAAGCCAACAGAGCAAGAGGATTCCCCCACGCAGAGGGAACCAGCTCCCATCACGCAGCAGACCAATTTTACCGAGCTACCAGTCCTGAGAATGCCCAGACCAGGACCAGAATCATGCAAGGCGGTTAAGACCACATTTAATGTTCCCATTTTTTGACTTGTTTATCCCCTGTAGAATGAAGCATTTTGGAGATGGCCTGCAAAGCAAAGGGGAAACCGAAAGGATATGGAGGCATCTGGCCTAAGATGCAGTTACCATAGGTAGTACGGTCACATGACAGAGCAATGTGTTGATTTCAAAGAGTTTTTGGAAGAGCTGGTAGAAGCAGGTCATTTGAAGCAGTATATCGACCGGACCCCAGCCTGGGGAGAAAGACCCAGGCGGGTGGAAAGGCGAGATGACTATTCAGATAAGAACCTGACCCCTACTGGTGTTATTCATATGATTCATGGTGGAGAAGATCACCGTAGGAGAGATCAAGCCAGAGCTCAAAAATGAGGGGAAGCGTCAGAGCAACATGTACTCAAATTTGGCCAGAAACGTCACAGAGAAAAAGATCCTGAGTCAGCCCAGATATCCTTTTCAGATGTTGATTCAGAAGGGGTCACCTTCCCGCACAGTGATGCCTTGGTGATTACCCTCAACATAAACAAGTTTGATACAGAGCGGATACTCGTGGACCAGGGAAGCTCCACAGAGATCCTTTACTTCCAAGCGTTCAGGAAAATGGGGCTGACCCATCAGGATTTGAAAGAGGCAAAGATTTCGTTGGTAGGTTCACTGCAATCCCAGTTTGGCCACTTGGATCTGTCGTTCTTCCTGTCCGGGCTAAGAGGGTCACCAAGGAAGTGGAATTCTTGGTA
>NMUG010008582.1:0-11583 GCA_002855965.1 Monotropa hypopitys
AAAAATTAGCATTTACATTTCTCACGTGGTAGACTATTGTTTATATACCTCGGTCTTCCGGGTTCTCAGCTTCTCACTGGGAACGAGTTCCTCCTCGGACCTTTCGTTTGTTCTTCTTCGGCAAAGCGCTGGTCTGCCACGCTTCTGGCGAGATCGTACGTCTGCACTCCTTTTTACTGATCTTGGGGACCGGACAGTTTCTTGGGAAGAGGATATCTGACACGCGTGCTGTCGCACCGTCCTCTGGTTGGCTGACACATGTACTCTTTGTCTGCCACTCTTCCCATACAGTTTTACTAGATGCCGCGCAGGTGGATGTCGGTCACGCTGACCCGACCTAATCCGCATAGCGGGCTGCTGGTGACGTGGCACTTGGATCCGGGCTAAAGCGGGGTTGCGCGGCAACTATGCTTGGTGCACGGTCGCAATTGGATTATCCTACCACAATTGCCCCTAGCTCTGGCTGCTTCAGCCGCACAACAGAAGTAGGCGGAGCTCTGAATCTTCAAAACGTTGTCGTTCCAATATCCGGATAAGGCCAACCGTCAAAACTGAAGCGATGCCTCATTAATTGTGCATTTATTAGCTGGGACCCACGCACTCTGCACGAGTCATAACTGACCGTTGGGAATGATGGTCGCATGCGTGTCGTCGCTTTGGGAATCGTGCGGGTGCGCACTATAAAAGAGTGTCTTTGCCAAAATTTGAAAACCACTCATCTGTTCTTCTTCGAGCGCACTGAATCTTTGAATCTCTTCTCCTTTTGCTCTTTGTTTCTCGCGTAAGTGTCTTGCTGTCATGGGATTCTTCATATCTTTGGTGGACATCCCCGAAGGACTCGAAGCCTTTAGGGCTGAATATGGGGTTCCAGATGATGTCTCGATAGAGCTGGCCCCTCCTGGTTATAACCGAGGGACCGCGGACAAATACACTCTCCATGTCCGGCTCATCCATGTCGTGGAGGGTGGCGTTCGGTTTCCCATGCACCCTCCTGCTCCGCAACTTTCTATCTTATCTGAAACTTATCCTGATGCAAGTGGCGACCAACACAGTTCAGGTTGTGATGGGCGTTGCTGTCTTGAACCAGATCACGGGTTCAAGGATGACCATATTCAAAATCTTGTACAACTACACCATCAGCCATACCATGGGTGGGAACGTCACATATTACCTGAAGCACCGCCTTAATAGGATCAAGCTGGTTGAGTGGCTCTCGGACTCCGCCAAAGGGGACGATGATGACTTTCTAATCGTGACTGGGAACTGGGAGTTCACCCCAGGCTCGAGTAGGGATTATCCGATCCCTCGCAGAGACGGGACCCCTCGTCAGTCTTCTTCCTTTTTCTTTTCATTTCCTTATTGCTCTTCCATAATTATTGCTGATTGACTATTTGCCTTTGTTTTTGCCGCAGATCCTTACGTCAACTGTAACTCCCTGCACAACCCTCGCTACAGGGAGAGGGAGGTTAAGAAGGCCATTGGCTTCCAACATCCGTCCGGGGAACTGCTTGACCGGTCAGTCGATCGACTCCTCGGCTACATCCCGCACTACCGGGGATACCGTCGTGCTAGGCGGCCTTCGGATTTTGAGGCACTTCCCGCACCTGCTATACCTGTTGTTCCTTTGGCTGTTGCTCCCGTGGAAGAGGGAGAGGAAGAGACCAGCGAGTCAGAGGAAAGTTCGGAGGGAAGTGCTGTTGCAGGGGAAAGCACCGAGAGTGACGACGTTGCTATTGTTGACATATGGGAGATACCCCCTCGCTCTACTGATCGAGTTGTCGCAGACCCATTTGCTGCGGGCCCATCTACTCGGGAGCCGCCCAGTCTAATTCCTGACCGACGCATTCTTCGGGACTGGGAAGAGCAGGAGGAACAAGAAAGCGACAGAGGCGACATGTCGGCTTTTCCACTTGCCGAGATTGCCAGGAGGACCCGTACTGCGGGTAGGGCTCCAACAGGACGCTCGCTCACCCCACTGCCGGGAACAATTCAAACCGGTGGTGATGCGGTAGTCCCGCAAGCCGCTACCGAGGTAATCCCCCCCCCCCCACTTCTTCTCGGCCTCAACTGGTGGTCCCGCCAGCTGCTGATCCGCCCCCGAGCACCCTTCCAAAGCGTGCTGTAGATCCACTGGCGGACCCAAATGCTTCCAAAAAGATGAGGGGTGTAGGGCGTGTAATAGCCGAGCAGCAGGTGGCTGCCATTGATCCCGCTATCAGCGTTGCTGGGCGATGGGCACCCGAAATCCTAAAATACGATGGGACCCCCATCCCAATGGGTGCTAAGATTTTTGATGGGGACAGCTCTCGCGGGCTCTGCCGCACACTACTGCTCCCTATTTATGTGATCGAAGAGCGGAAGAAAAGCGCCTCTGAGTTTGTCCCGTCGCTCACTGGTGTACGCAATCAAGGTAACTGTCTTTTATTCCTGCTTTGGTCTTCGTTAACTGTGTCAATCTTCTTATGACTGTTTTCTTATAATCTTTCTTTTGATCAGGCCCTTCAGGTCTCCTCCGAGCTTGACTCCCGCATCGTCCCCCTCCAGACTGAGCTGACCAAGGCGCAGGATAAGCTGAAAGCTGTCTCTGAAAACGTCGTGGATCTGAGGAAGATGCACGAGGAGGACAAGAAGAAACTGGCCGAGGCCCGCAATGAAGCTGAGGCCTCTAAGGCTGAGGTAGCTAGGCTGAAAGCTTGCTGGGCAAAGTTGAGGCCGATAAGGCGAAAGCCATTGCTTCCGTCCGCTCCGAGCTGGACTCAAAAACCAAGGCGTTTGACCTCGCCAAAAAAGGCTTCGAGGCTGAGAAGGAGACCTTGGACAAAAAGCTGTCGGAGAGGAATGTTGCTATAGAGAAGGCAAACAAACAGATCCTAGAGGGCTATACCGCGGCCTACGAGAAGGGAGCCGCCGCTACCAAGGCTGATTACGAGCGCTCCTTCGTAGAGCAGCTTCCAGAGATCAAGGAGATATTCTTTGTCGAGATCTGGAACCAAGCCCTGGAGGCGTGCGGTACTCCAGCTGACTCTCCGTTATGGAAGGAGGATTCCCAGGCCGCTCCTAGCAATGCCCGTTGATGGGGCTTCTTCTTCTGCAGCAGTCGTCCCCCCTACGACTACGACTCTTGCTGATCCTCCTATCACAGGGGATCGACCAGACACTCCTGTCGCCAGACTGGTGGACCAAAACGCGAAGGAGCAAGCCTGATTTTGTTTTCTTTCCTTTTCCGATGTCTTTCTTTACTTTGTTTCTTGTCTTTTCTTAGGCTTCTTTGTGCTTTTGTAGTGAACTCTCCCTTTATCAATACAATGCTACGTTTCAAGCTTTGCTCTAACTTGTTCTGCTTTCTGCATGTCTATGGATTTCCTTTGCAAATGACTCGAAGTGCGGTTAAGTGTCCTTGGAATTTTCCAATTCCCTTAAGGACTTTACTCAGCTCAGCCACGCTGCTGGGCGTTTGTCCCGAGCATTCTTTGCTCGGGACTAATGGCATTTGCTAATTTTGAGACCGGTTCCTTGGGACTTTGGTCCACTGTAAGGCTCTGATCCTCGGACAATTATCCCAAGCATTCTCTACTCGGGACCATTGACCATTACTGGTTTTGAGATCAGTACCTTAGAACTTTGGTCCCCTATAAGGTTCTGATCTCAGGACAATTATCCCAAGCATTCTCTGCTCGGGACCATTGACCATTACTGGTTTTGAGATCAGTTCCTTGGAACTTTGGCCCCTATAAGGTTCTGATCTCGGGACAATTATCCCAAGCATTCTCTGCTCAGGACCATCGACCATTACTGGTTTTGAGATCAGTTCCTTGGGACTTTGGTCTCCTATAAGATTCTGATCTCGGTCAAAGATTCTCTCTACATAATTTTGTTGGCAGAACTATGAAGAGGGGTGGGTAGGCTCTAGCCCGGGTGGATTTTTTTTTATTTTTATATGTAGAAATTTATATAAATTAAATTATCCCCCCTCCCTAAATATATTCATTTGAATTAAATTTTCATTAGCTTAGGGTAAATTTATGGTCTGGTTCCGCCATCTCTCTGGTCATACTCACTGTGATGTTCTCTAAAACAGTGGAATCTAAGTCGAGTACGTTAGATCCTTTCTCTCTCTCTCTCTACTTCATATGGAGGATCCCGCACAGATCAAGGAGGGAAAATTATATAAATCTATAGATCAAAACAAGAATAGTTGAGAAATACAGACCATACATATAATTGTCATTGAAAGTTCAACCTATCATGATTCAAAACAAGAGAGAAAAACAATGTTAATTTCAATTCAAATACATTCTTGAAACTTATAAAAGATCAAAGAGGCTTGAGAAAGAGAAACAAAAAAGACATAAGAAAACTTCAATTTTCTAAACTTATTTTCTTGCAGTTTTAAGCATAGTTTTTAGAGATAGTTAATGTAATTTGTTGTACTTGATTTTATCAAGGATTGATTGTACTTTCATTTTAAAAACTAATTAAATTCTTTCTTGGTTGATTTTCACCACTTCTCTCTCGTTTGTTTCGAAAAAAGTCTTCAAACAAGGCAAGAAACCAAACTCCATTTCCACAAGAAAAACACCACATTCGCTCACTTTATCTCAAGTCAATTTGACTTCCAATAAGTCAAATCTCAAGAAAGGTCATTGTTTTTTATCAACAAATTTTGGCTTTAAAAGAAGTGCCTCCAACTAATTTGGAAGAAAAATGGCACAGTAGAATAAAAGAAATAATGGACAACATTCTGAATATACCAATGACGCTGGGAAATCATGCATCTTGACATCCATCCGTCAAATCCTGAATAAAGAATTCTTGTTTATGGCCCAGAGAGTGGCAAATAAATTCAAAAATCTTAGGTTGTATCAAACCGTACCAAACAATTGGCACAGGTTTTAAACGATCCACAAAATGAAGATGCACAGGACTTATTGCCCTATTGAGAAAGGTAGTGACACCAACATCAATCGTGATTGAAATGTAGAATATTGTCTCCATACCTCATAAAAGACAGACTTCTTGGTGACAACCACACTAGGTATATATAAATATGTTATTTGACTTTGTCTATACAGGAGCCAATCGTGTTCCAATAGGTTCAAGGCCTACAAATAGACCACCAATTAATCTTCATAATGAGTACACTTCCGAAAATCCTGGCATAAAATATGATAACAACATGATTGTGCAATGTAGACCTCATTTAAATGGCCTAGAACAATTTGCAAATATACAAGGACCACAATTTAATGGTCTAAAAAAATTTACGAATACACAAGGCCCCTACGAAGGAACTTAGGAACACTTAACAGGGCACACATTATGAATTTAATCCAACATATGTATGATTCTGGTTTAAGAAGAGTAGAAAAACTCATGTTTGTAAAACCTTACCCAACATGGGTAGATGATGTTCCCTTTCCAAGGGAATACATAATCCCTGAGTTATCTATGTTTAGTGATGATGAAAACCAATCCACCATTGAACACATTGGTTGATTTTGCCTACAAATAGGAGAAGATGGGTTTCATGAAATTTTTAATTTAAAATTATTCCCTCATTCACTTACAAGAATTTCTTTTACATAATTTATAAGTCTCGCAACAAATTTTGTACATACATGACAAGAAATGGAAGAGAAATCTCATGCTCAATTTTTCAGATATGAGCCAGATATATCTATGGCCAATTTGGACAAATAAGAGAAAATACAAAATTGCAAAACAGTTTCTAGTCAGGTTTAAAAGACTTAGAAATTAGTGACACTTTTACATTCACTACGCCAAAATTAAGTATTTGTGGCATTTAAAACCCGACGCTACAAGCCCAAAAATTGCCGATAATACTATTAGCGGCAGTAATAATGACAAAATACAAATTGTTGGTAATACTGTTGTCAGAAATACAAAAACGATATTAATTACCACTGGTAATACTAAAGACGGCGTTAATTATAAAACTGTCGGAAAAAGTTAAGAACTATTTGCGACATTTTCCAAAAACCGTCGAGAAAAGTTAAGTATTTGTGACACTTTTAAAAACCGCCGAGAAAGCCTATCGCTATATTTTAAAAATTCCACGCTGCAACCATGTGTCGCTTGCGTGGCACCCGTGTGTAAGTGCAATTGAGGAGAAATCATACAAAACCATACATGTGTATTGAATCCAGTTGACTCAAACGTGTAACAAACCAAAAATTGGAAATACAATTCGATCAAGAGAAAGAAATAGTGAGAAATACAACCGAAACACAAATCAGGGAGAGAGAGACAACCAAAAACCAAAAGTGGTGGGAGAAAAGAGAGATCAAGACCGAGCACAGGGAATCGAGAAAGAGTTTGGCGTTGGTGGCCGGGCTGTGCAGCGATGGCTATGTTGGTGGTGGCGATGACTTCGACTGTGTAGGTACATGCGTGTGTGTGCGATTTCACTGTGTGTGTACGATTTTTGTTCGGCTGTGTGTGTGAATCAGCTGCGTGTGTATCATCGGGTATGTGTGTGTGCAATGGGCGGTGTGTGTGTGATTGAGGTATGTGTGTGTTATCGGGTGTAGGTGTATGTGTGTGGTTGAGTGTGATGTATCGAGTGTGTCCGTGTATTGTGTCCGTGTGTGGAGGGGAGAGTGGTTGTGTGTGTTGTACATCGTGTGTTGTATATCTATGTGGTGCTTAGTTGTGACTGTGTATGCGGTTCTGCGAGTCTGTATGTGTTGTGTTTGGCTAAGACAATGTGGGTGTGATGGGGTGTGATTTGAGTGTGTTGTGTGTCCTTGTGAGTGTAATGTGTATGCTCGGCTGTGAGTGTTTTGTGTATGGTGGTGACTGTGTTGTTGTGTGTGCAGAGGTTATGTGCAATGATTGTGTATGTGATGTGAGGTCTGTGTATGTCCGAGTGTGTTGCGAGAATTAAAAAAAAAGATGAACGATGAACCCATAAAGTCCGTTTACAGGTAACCTGGTTGTGCCGTTTATCGGTAACGTAGGATACCGGTAACTAGTAACGTAGGATATCGGTAACTAGTAACGTAGGATATCGGTAACTAGTAACATAGTATATTGGTAATCTACCTAAATTAGGTTATCGGTAACCCATTTCGCGGGAATTATGCAATGTTCTGGTTATCGATAACCAGTCTTATCCGGTTATCGGTAACCAGATATTGGGGAAAATAAAAAATAGAAAATAAAAAGGGAAAATGGTAAAGGGGGATAAAGGGATTTAAATAATAAAAATCCGAATTGAAACGGATTAGTAGTTTAAACAAATATTATTGTGACATTTATTTCAAGAGTTGTTTCGAGCAACTGAAGCTCCAAAAGAATAATCAAATTAGAATTTATCAATAGTCAGGTGAGTGAATAAGATGTGTCGATTCTTTCAAGTATATTACTTGTCCTATTCTTAAATATGAATCCATTGTTCTTTGTTTAATAAAACGGTTGCTATGTCACTTGTTATGGCTTTTATACCATGTGGTTATGGACATGTTGACTTGAGATCTTGCTTACGCGCATCATCTGTCACGCTCCGGATTTTCAAACCATTTTTTAAAAATGGAATAAAAGAAATGTTTATTAAGAAACCATATTTACCAAACCACAATACAAGGGGCCGTGAATTATAAAACATACTTCTTTGCAAACGTTTACATAAAACATGCTGAAATAGAATTACAACAACTATGAACTTGCTTGCAATGAAATGATATTACAACTCTTTAGGTAAAGGGAAATGCCCGTAGGCTACAAGGGGGAAAGTAGGGGAAAGCAGTAGTGCATAAATGAATTAATATATGAAATGCTCCCCATACAATAGGGAACTGGAGCAAGCTAAAGTCAACTCCTCACTACTAGCTATCCAACCCTGTAACCTTGCAAAGAACTGTAGAAAAAGGGTGAGTCATAAAGACCCAGCAAATATGCACTTATCAAATGCAAACGTAACTATGGTGACATATGCAAGTGATGTGAATTCCTATGATGCAATCCCAAGCATGACAATATTTCAAAATCTCAACACCACTACCAAGTCACTAACTGAGCCAAGACGTAAAGGTCTAACCAAGACTTTCGTCAACCAAAGCACACTAAGTGACAACCCAATCATATGAATTCACTCAAGGTTAAAAATCACATAAGTCCCAATCCTCTCTCTTTACCAAGTATTTCCTTCTACGCAAATAGGAAACACGTACTAGCATAAGAACCACAAGGGCCAAAGACCTCAACTACCAATGCACGACATAGTGAACTATCATTTTAACTAGGGAGGAAGCTCCCAAGAACACAACCCATCTACAATAAGGCCTAAGCCTTCCACTATTTATATACGACCGTATCTTTATCATGGATAATTTCACAACTTAGCCAAATATCTACCACGGGCTAATTCCACGACTTAGCCTAATATCCACAACGGGCTAATTCCACGACTTAGCCAAATATCCACAATTCACCTAACTGTATTATATCTGACTATCCTCTATATATGTATATATAGGTACACATTGGTGAATTGATTATCTTGTTTAGATAGTGTGTTTGACTCCCAGCTTAACATTACTTTGAAACCATGTCACACGAGTCTCGGCCGCCTCACTAAATAAGGACCGGCTTACCCCAAACGTGGACTACATTTTGAAAGGGTCTCACGAGTCTCGAACCGTCCCATGAGTAAGGATCGACCTACCCCAAACATGGACCATCATGTTTGAAACCCAATTTTGAAAACCGTTAAGCCCGGGATCGATTTAGAGTCTCCTTAACGAGAACAAGGATGGACTCACTCACGCCGAAGTGCCACGAGGAATGCACTATCATACGAGGTGTCACGAGGAATACACCATCACACACAAAGTGCCATGAGAGATGCACTACTACACGAGGTGCCACGAAGAATGCACCAAATACGAGGTGTCACGAGGGATACACCAACTCACAAAGTGCCACGAGAGATGCACTGTCTAACAACAATCAAGGGCCACATCATTTGGCCACCTACACCATACTCACAAATTTGGTTATTTAAAGTTGGTTGTTTAATAGGTGAATTGAGTAGATTTTCGAGTGCTAATCAAAGGAGATAAATTCTCCAACAAGGGCAACGAGTTTGCCAACGAGGGATGAGTTCCCAAATCGATGGTGACGAATTCACTTAAATCATCCTATCATGAGTGTCGATAGCCTAGGGACAAGTCCCCTAGTCTAGTGTGACGAATTCACATACACAATCCAAATTCTCTTCACCAAGGCATTTCAACAAACACATAATGCGCACAAGTGCACACAAGGATCCTAGTCACCAAGGACATCTAGTTTATCATCCCAAGATATCAATCATAAGTCCAAGACCACATACAAGGGTCAACGCTATCAAAGACAAGGAAAGAACCGATTCTACAATCGTCAACGCTCCACTAGATTTTTACCAACTCGCATTTACACGTTTTAGCAATTTTGTCACCCTACCCACGGGTATACACACATCCCCACACACACACCCAATGCGATAATCAAGTGACCACTATGATTCAAGTTTGATAGGTGTCGACCCGACACGGTTCTCAACTTAAGTCATAGGGTCATCCTTATAGCATACAATGAAAGAAACACGCACACGGTCGATTCCACAATGAAGGTGAAGAAATAACCGACTCGATTACTCGTTTCCAATATATAAAACAGTCTACCCATGCCTTGGGAGTAAGGATGTGAACTTACAAAGAAGCAAGAATCAATCAAGTGGACAGCAATACCGAACTTGGCCATCACAACAAGAACAAGGTGGCACAAGGTAAACAACACGACTAATCCACAATCCAAAAAAATAAGATCGTAACTCAAATCATAATAGCATCAATTGATGGAGTATAAGAACAAGAAAATTGCAACAAGAAATGCTCCAATGAGATAATAAAAGTCTCAATCACAAGGAGTCACTATAGGAAATGTCCAAAGAAAAGGACTGATATCTACAATAAAAACGCATAACTCCAAATCGAGTTCACAATGTTACTAGCATAAGACAACAAGTTGGTAATTCCAACAACACATAACACAATTATGCCAAGTAAAATAAACAAGTCTGCTAAGACTGAGAAGTCGACGGCTGCGGATTTGCAGTAGCTATAACGTATGCCTTACCACGGGCCATCTGTTCCACTGGCTACTTGCCCCCTGAATCGAAGCTCGACTTGTACCTCTAGAACTGGTTCCTCTCTCGAACTGAGGACTAGATGCGAACGACTGACGTTGGAGTTGCTGACTGTGACTTCCTTGCTGGAACTGCTCAACTCTTGGTCCACCCGACGAGTGATGCCCAACTGACATCTCTTCCCGCCTGCCGCTCTTCTGTGGGCAAATTTTTCCCACATGCCCTGACTGACCACACTCGAAACAAGTAACCTGGGGGCATCGAGAACGATAATGTCCTTCTTGATGGCAATGATGACAAACAAGGTGGTTCCTGGGTTGCTCTCCTGCAACACCAACACTGACAAGGGACTGAGAACCCTGCTGACTCTGAGAAAGAGAATGATCTCTAAGCGCTTCTTCCTGAGACTGCCTGAAGAAGACGTAGAGTTCAATATAAACGACTGCCGACGAGGCTCCCATACTCTGACTTCTTCCTCTTTTTCCTTGCAAATGGGCTCAATAGCCCTGGAACGATCTAGCATAGAGGCAAAAGAACAAACACAATGCCCAACAAATAAGTCTCTGGATGGAGAGACGAAGACCTCGCTCGAACCTTTTGCACTTGTGATCCTCTGAACTGACCAACTCCAGAGCAAAACGAGACAAGGAATGGAACTTGATCGCGTACTGGGAGACTGTCATGTCACCCTGTTGCAACAACTCGAACTGCATCCGCAACTATTCGCGGAAGGATTCCGGAAAGTACTAATCCTCGAAGGTAGAAACGAACAGCTCCCACGATATAACATCAATACCTTCATCCACTAATCCTGGATTTGCAACTCTAGCCAACCTTCGCGCATCTCCCTTGGCTTCAACAATGGAATTCCACCACTCTCCAGCTTCACCAACCAACTGGGAGGATGCAAAAGACACTCGCAACCCATCCTCAACGATGTGAAGGGTATCTAATGCCTTACAAATCCCGGAAAGCCAATGGTTGGCCTCAATAGGCTCACCCTCTCTATTGAAACAAGGAAGGTTCATAGCACGGAACTCACGCAAGGCTTCCATCACACGACTAACACCCCTAGCCCTTGGGCTTGAACTGCTCTGGTGGCCTCAACTATGGCCTCGGCAAGCTGCGTCACAAACAATCTAGGATCCACTGCTTCTTCTTGACCCACTTCAATATGTTCCTCTTCATGAACCTCTTCCATCGGAACTTCTCGATGCTCCGGACGAGCTCTACGGCCTCTATGATGACCAACCATACTGTCAATCGAAGTAACTAGCGATGATGAATC
The DNA here is from genome assembly GCA_002855965.1 of Monotropa hypopitys. Lineage (NCBI taxonomy): Eukaryota > Viridiplantae > Streptophyta > Magnoliopsida > Ericales > Ericaceae > Monotropa > Monotropa hypopitys. Next base: position 11,439 of record NMUG010008582.1, read on the forward strand.
CTAGCAAGCACATAAACAACACATTTAGAACACGAACCACAATAGCACCATGCCCATACATCTCCAAGCACAGACTATGAGTCAAATTATATTGCAAGCTAGGAAAACAGCCATATACTCAACGCACATACATATTCACATATAG
>NMUG010008583.1:0-11583 GCA_002855965.1 Monotropa hypopitys
ATTACATTTATTCTCTGAACATGATGCTCTAAAGCACATCAATAGTCAAGATAATTTGTTGGACAGACATGCCAAGTGAGCAGCCTATCATAATAATTCACCTTCTCACTCAGACATAAATCTAGGGTGCAAAACAGTGTGCTCGATGCTCTTAGTCGCCGCATATGCCTTCTGAACACCATACGTGCCGAGGTGATATGTTTTGACACTTTTCGTGAACTTTTGGGAACTGACGAGATTGCCCCTATTCTTCATAAAGTGATGGTAGGTCAGTGTACAAATTATGTGATGAGTTCTTATTCAAGGGCACTCAATTTTGTATACCTGGTTCTGGCCTGCGGCTTAAGATCATCAAGGAGTTACATGATGAAGGACATATGGGTAGGGATAAGATCTATCAGCTGGTGATCCATTCTTATTTTTGGCCTTCCCTACGGCTTGATGTGACTAAGTTTGTGGAGAGGTGCAGAACTTGCCAAGTCTCTAAGGGATCTGCAACAAATGTAGGGTTGTACCTACCATTGCCAATTCTAGATCGGCCTTGGTCTAGTGTAAGCATGGAATTGTCCTAGGCTTGCTACTCACACAACATGGCTGTGATTCCATTTTTGTGGTGATGGATAGGTTCACCAAGATGGCACACTTCATTGGTTGCAAGAAGACGAATGATGTTGCTCATATTACTCAGCTGTATTTCAGAGAAGTATATCGCCTGCACGGGCTACCGACATCTATCATTTTGGACAGGGATTCCAAATTCCTTAGCCATTTTTAGAAATGTTTATAGAAATCAACCAGCACAAAGCTTGATTTAGCAGTGCCTACCACCCACAAATTGATGGATAGATTGAGGTGGTAAATCATTCATTGGGCAATTTGTTGAGGTGTTTGGTGGGAGAGACTCTAAAATCATGGGACCATAAGTTATACCAGGCAGAGTTTGCCTTCAATAGATCGATGAACTACAGCTCGGGAGTCAGCCCATTCGTTGCCAATTATGCCTTCCAACCTCGGGCCCATATTGATCTTGCCCCTATCCCATGTTTGACAATGATTCACAAGAAAGCCAAGGAGTTTTTCAACGAGTTGCAAAAAGTTCATCAACAAGTCCAACAAAACATGGTTGACACTGGGGGTCAAGTACAAGAAGCCAGTCGACAAGAAGAGGCGCCTTGTGGAGTTCAGCGTGGGGGATTTTGTTTGGGTGGTGTTGACCAAAGAGAGGTATCCCGTGCACGAATATACCAAGCTGGCAGCTCGGAAGATCTTACGAAATCGTAGAACAAATCAATCCTAGTGGCTATCGTCTGAAACTTCCAAGTCATCTCAACATCTCAAACATATTCAATGTAAACATCTCTTGCCCTATCAAGACGACAATTCAGGACAAGATGAAGAGACAACGAATTCGTGGTCGAATTCTTCCCAACCTAGGGAGTATGATGCATACCACATATCTAAAACATACTTGGAAGGTGTCACACTGGCACCGCATGTCAAATAGTATTTCTCGAGCAGAATACCTCAGCTAGGCAAAACCAACTGTTGTCCGTTCTTCTTAGTTCCAGAGTGTGGGTGAGCATCATCTCGGACATCCAACTTCACAGATGTCATCACATAATCTACACAATCACTTTCGACTATCATGGGAGATGAAACATAATGTTCCTGAGCTCCAGTGTTCGGAAAACCTCTAGACGGACGTCATCTGCCTGCTCGGCAGATTTTGTGCGGTACTGAATCTTTCAGCTACAGAAAGTGGACCAGTGTTTTTGGATTTCCTTTTCAAACCTTTTTAATTAGATCTAGTATGTTTTGGGTCCTTTTTATTTCACTTTTTTGGGCCAATTTGTTTAAAGGCCCTGGGGTTTTCTTCTTTTCCTTTAGGGTTTCTTTGTTCCCTATTTATACCCCCATGATACACTTGTGGTGGCAGTTAATTATTGAATAAGAAATCATTCAAGATTTTCTTGTCTTTCCCCATTCGATTTGCATTGTTCGGAATATATTGTTTGAAGCCTTTGACCTGGTATTCTTAGGAATCAACAGAATTAAAGAGTCTTGATACCTGTTATTCAGTCAAATCAATAGATTTAGAGAAGAAAATCACACCGATATTCTTCAGAATCAATGGTCTATTTCTATATATCCCATTTCCAAAATACCACATTGTATTAGTTGGTATCAGAGCATCAAGGTTCCAACTCTGGTAAGACAATGGCACCTATAAGAAGACCAGTCTAGGAGATTATAGAAGATGGACTTGATAGGTTACAACAGACGGTGGAGAATCTGGTGGCTAGTGTGGCTGCTATTCAAATCCAGTTATAGCCACAACCACAACCTCGACCACAACAAAATTCCAACCCTCGTGTGGAGAAAGAAGAAGAGTCTGACGATGCTGATGGCGATGAAGAAGAAAATTCCTTTACTGGGGAAGAACCAGAAAGGGAGCCTGACAGACATCCACGATTTTCATACAAAGGAAGGATTGGGAAGCTCCAGTCGCTTCGCCTCGGTGGGAGGCAAGATTGAAAATAGACATCCCAAAGTTCCAGGGTGGGATAAAGCTTAAAGAGTTTCTCGATTGACTGTTCGCCGTCGAAGAAGTTTTGGAGTTTAAAGAGGTGTCAAACATTAAAAAAGTACCCATCTGTCTACACATTTTCATGGAAGGGCTGCAGCATAGTGGAAAAAACTAAAGGTTGGTCATTCTCGGATGGGAAAGATAAAGATTGATTCATGTAAAAAGCTATAGAAACATCTGTGTGAGGCATTTTTTCCCAACAACTACTCGAGAGTAATGTACCAAAGGTTTCAGAACCTGAGGCAAGGCGCAAAGACAATGGATGACTACACCATCGATTTCTATCAATTAATGGCATGTATTGACCTTAGCGAGACAGATGATCAGTCAGTCTCTTGCTACATTGGCAGATTACAAATGCAGTATCAGGATACATAAAATATGTTTGATTTTGTATTCTATTTCTGATGCTCACCAAAAGACATTGTAGCTGGAGAGGCAGACACAGAGGTGTTCGACATCTCAGCCATGAATGACATCCAATAGCAGGACTGTGTCCCAATAGGATATTGGTCGAGCTGGAACTATGCCAAGCCGAGCATCTATTCCAAATCCAATAAGGCCCATAGATAGCGATGTAGGTCGTTACTTTAAGTGCAGGGAACCTGGCCACAGATTTGTGGATTGTAAGAAGCTTGTCGTATAGAAGGGCTTGTTCATTGATAATGAGGGCCTAGTAAGAGTATAGTTGGATCAACATGGAGTAGATCCAACTGAAGAGTTGATATGGAAAAGGACGGAGAGGAGGAGCATGTTGCTGGAGACTACAGGCCATTGCTTATGGTCTGCCGAGCTTGCCTTACACCCCGAGATACCAGTGGGGATGGTTGGCTGAGGAATAACATCTTCCAATGTAGATGCACGGTCGGTGGCAAGGTGTGCAAATTTGTCATAGACTCTGGAAGCTGTGAAAACATGATATCAGAGGAAGCTGTTAGGAAGTTGGGTCTGGCAACCGAGAATCACCCCACCGCGTACAAACTGATGTGGTTACAATAAGGGAAGAAGGTAATAGTGTCTAAACATTGCTCGGTGTCACTCTCTATTGGGTCTAATTACAAGGACCAATATAGTGTGATGTCATAGAAATGGTTGCTTGCCATATCCTGTTAGAAAGACCTTGGCAATTTGATAATGCCTTACAACATGACGATCGGAAGAACACTTAGAGCCTCATGTCAAATAATATGAAGGTGGTGTTATACCTGAGCAAGGAGGATACCCCGAAACAGGTATCCAAGAAGAATCCCAACTTGCTAACCAGACAAAAGTTTGAGTGATATGATAGAATATGGTGTAGTATATTTCTTGGTGGCTCATTTTTATAAGTCCCAAAATCCCTAAAGTTCAAGTACATCCCATATACGTTCATCGTTCACAAGATGGCATGAATACCGGAGTCCCTAAAGGTCAAGTACACTCTGTATTCATCCATAACTTGCCAAGGTGGCATAAATCCCGGAATCCCTAAAGATCAAGTACATTCCGTATTCATCCACTTATCATTTGTAACATAGATAGTGTAAGGATGAGATAGTGGCTCGTCAACACACTAAACCAACCTAAACCGTTTTCCCCAAAGGACGTTGGGAGGGCTCACGTAGCCCCTTTTGTGTACAAAGTCGTGGGTGGAGCGACCACCCCGGGAATCTCTAAAACTCAAGTACATTCCCGCATAAGAACATGTCAATCCCATATCATTGTTACAAGTCATCCAAATCCGGGGATCCCTAAAGATCAAGTACATTCCCGTTGATAATTTTACCGAGGTTTTTCATTATATTCAAGGGTGATAGACGCAAAATTCATGTTGTTATTATCGGACTTCGGTCTAGTGCATTTAAATATATAAAACAAGAACAAACTACTCTAGCTAGTAGAGCGGTAAGCCCAAGGTCGAACACAGGGACTAGTCGGATCTATTTATGAATTTTGTAATATGGATGATAAATTGAAGTTTGTAAAAGTAAAATAAAATCCTAAAATCCTAAAATCAAAAATCTGAAAATTTTGAATTTTGTGTTCTAATTAAATTAATTGGAATTTCAATTTTTCACTAAGCTAAAGATGGAAAATAATTTTAAGAGAGTAATTGAAAGAGGGAATTTCGATCTTTGGTTCACACTTCGGGTAATCATGATTCAATCTCTCGTATAACTCAGAATATATCTACACTGGCAACATCGAGATATATCCCGAAAAATATTCTATTGAAAGCGCGACTTATTTGAAAACACGGAATAGATCTACAGTAGCAACATCGAGATCTATTCCGGAAGATATTCTTTGAAAGCGCAAACTCTACACAAAGTATACCTACAGTAGCAACATCGAGGTATACTTCGGAATATTTTGCTAAGAAAATATTAGAGAGTAGAAAAATAATATCTCAACACGAGAAAAGATTACAGTGGAAACATCGAGTCATCCCTCGCAAAATATTCAAGATAACATATTTGAGAGAGAATGGGAGAGATCGAATCAATCATACACTAAGTGATTCCCTTGAATCGTAATCCCTAAAAATTAATCTAACGAAAATAAATCCATCACAAACTTGAATTCGTAGAACTTACCCATAAAAATTGAATTAAACTTACGTGAGAGAACACGAACAATCAAGAATCAAGCCAAAAATCCATTCGAATCGCGGAGACCTTCATTAGAAATCAAGAAAATCGATAGCCGCCACCAAAATCCCCTAATCTACCTCTAAACCTAATTGAGAGAGTCAAATAATGATCAAAAGGTCCATAATATGTTTACAAGGCGAGTTTATATAGTCCCGGACCTTAAAATGACAAAAATACCCCTTTTTAATGAATCTGTCAGAAATTGCGCGTCACGCATAACCGGTTATGCTAAAAATGCATAACCGGTTACGCCCCTTTCAGTTTCTGCACATTTTTCGTGCTGGGAGCGTAACCGGTTACAACAGCGGTTATGCAAGCGGTTACGGTGCGTAACCTCTGCGTAACCTCTGCATAACCTCTGTGTAACCTCTGCTTAACCTCTGCGTAACCTCTGCATAACCTCTGTGTAACCTCTGCTTAACCTCTGCGTAACCTCTGCTTAACCTCTATAACCTCTATAATTTGGCTTCCTGATCGGGCATTTCCATCATTAAAGTCTCAAAACTTCAAAGTACTTCGAAAAGTGTATAAATAGGGGGTTGAAACCTGAAAAACACAAAACACTAGAAAAACAATATTAAATGCAATTATGTACAAAATAAGAGTGAATAATCAACAAAACATGATAAAAATAGGAGAAATAGACGCGCTAAATGTGCAATTTAGTGTGTCTATCAAAGGGTCCATGTGATCACAATTGATTTTGATTTAAATTCCAATTTACGCAACATGAGGCAATGTGTGACAAATTTCCATAAAACATGACCCATACTAAAAACCCATCTGTTAAGCCTTATTTAGGCCCAATTGCATGTATCCAAATTCAATTTAACCAAAAGACCCTTAATCGACCAAAAGCCCTAATTTGTGAAATAGGATTCATGCAAGGATTTGGAGGTTTTATACAAATTGTTCCAACATGAAATTAACCTGTGTACAAGGTGTGTATAATCATAGGAACTCTAATAGAAACATCAATTTCATGATTCAAAGGCAAACCCTAGATCAATTTGACCCAAACATGTAATAGACGAAATTTATATAAATACACTAGATTCCAAGAGAGAAGGAGAGAAAGCATAGCATAGAACCTTACTAGATGATGAATGGAAGATTGCCTTCAAGACCCATGAAGGTTTGTACGAATGGATGGTCATACCATTTGGCTTGTCCAATGCTCCCAGAACCTTTATGCGGGTGATGAACCAACTGTTCTAACCCCTTATTGGGAGGTTTGTGGTAGTTTACTTTGACGACATCCTTATTTACATTCTTTATTGTGACATGCACATGCAGTATCTAATACAGATCCTATCTCTGTTGCGGGAAGGTCAATTCTTAGCTTCCCGAGCAAAGTGCTCATTTATGATGACTAGTGTGCTCTTCCTAGGATACGTCGTATCTAGTGTGGGAATTTTTGTGGATGAAATGAAGGTTATGGTTGTGCAAGAATGGCCATCTCCAAGAAACATTCATGATGTGTAGAGCTTCCATGGCCTGGCCTCATTCTACAGGCGATTTATTCCTGACTTCAGCACTATCATGGCGCTAATCACGGAATATATACGAGATGGCCAGTTCGGGTGGTCGGAGGCATCCGCACAGGCATTTGAAGAAATTAAAGGAATGTTGACCACTGCTCGTGTGCTTGCTTTACCAGATTTTTATAAACCTTTCGAACTATATTGCAATGCCTCGAAGGTCAGAATTGGGGTTGTCTTTAGCCAAGGAGGTCGGCTAATTTCCTACTTCAGTGAGAAGCTACACGGAGCAATGATAAACTACAATACCTATGGCGTGGAGATCTACACCATCATCCAATCATTGAAAAACTAGTATTCGTATCTGTCACAAAGTGATTTTGTTTTATTCTCTAACCATGATGCTCTAAAGCACATCAATAGTCAAGACAAGTTGTCGGACAGACATTCCAGGTGAGCAGCCTATCACAATAATTCACCTTATCATTCAAACATAAATCTAGGGTGCAAAACAGGGTGCTCGATGCTCTTAATCGCCGCACATGCCTTCTGAACACCATACGTGCCGAGGTGATAGGTTTTGACACTTTTCATGAACTTTTGGGAACTGATGAGATTTTTTTCCTTATTCTTCATGAAGTGATGGTAGGTCAGTGTACATATTATGTAATGCATGATGGGTTCCTATTTAAGGACACTCAATTGTGTGTATCTGATTCTAGCTTGTGGCTTAAGATCATCAAGGAGTTACATAATGAAGGACATATGGGTAGGGATAAGACCTATCAGCTGGTGATCCATTCTTAATTCTGGCCTTCCCTACGGCTTGATGTGACTAAGTTTGTGGAGAGGTGTAGAACCTACCAAGTCTCCAAGGGATCTGCAACAAATACAGGGTTTTACCTACCATTGCGAATTCCAGATCGGGCTTGGTCTAATGTAAGCATGGACTTGTCCTAGGCTTGTTGCACACACAACGTAGCTGCGATTCCATTTTTGTGGTGATGGATAGGTTCACCAAGATTGCACACTTCATTAGTTGCAAGAAGACGAATGATGTTGCTCATATTGCTCAGCTGTATTTCAGAGAAGTATATCGCCTGCACGGGCTACCGACATCTATCATTTTGGACAGGGATTTCAAATTCCTTAGCCATTTTTAGAGATGTTTATGGAAATCAACCGGCACAAAGCTTGACTTTAGTAGTGCCTACCACCCACAAACTGATGGATAGATTGAGGTGGTAAATCATTCATTGGGCAATTTGCTGAGGTGTTTGGTGGGAGGGACTCCAAAATCATGGGACCATAAGTTATACCAGGTAGAGTTTGCCTTCAATAGATCGATGAACTGCAGCTCGGGAGTCAGCCCATTCGTTGCCAATTATGCCTTCCAACCTCGGGCCCATATTGATCTTGCCCCTATCCTATGTTTGACAATGATTCACAAGAAAGCCAAGGAGTTTTTCAAAGAGTATCAAAAAGTTCATCAACAAGTCCAACAAAACATGGTTGACACTGGGAGTCAAGTACAAGAAGCTAATCGATAAGAAGAGGCGCCTGGTGGAGTTCAGCATGGGGGATTTTGTTTGGGTTGTGCTGACCAAAGAGAGGTATCCCGCGCACGAATATAGCAAGCTGGCAGCTCGGAAGATCTTACGAAATCGTAGAACAAATCAATCCTAGTGCCTATTGTCTGAAACTGCCAAGTCATCTCAACATCTCAAACGTATTCAATGTAAACATCTCTTGCCCTATCAAGACGAAAATTCAGGACAAGATGAAGAGACAACGAATTCGTGGTCGAATTCTTCCCAACCTAGGGAGTATGATGCAGACCGCATATCTAAAGCATACTTGGAAGGTGTCACACTGGCACCGCAAGTCAAATAGTATTTCCCGAGCAGAATACCTCAGCTCGGCAAAACCAACTGTTGTTCGTTCTTCTTAGTTCCAGAGTGTGGGTGAGCATCATCTCGGACATTCAACTTCATAGATGTCATCACATAATCTAGACAATCACTTTCGATTATCTTGGGAGATGAAACACAATGTTCCCGAGCTCCAGTGTTCGGAAAACCTCTAGACGGCCGTCATCTGCTTGCTCGGCAGATTTTGTACGGTACTGAATCTTTCAGCTACGGAAAGTGGACTGGTGTTTTGGGATTTCCTTTTCGAACCTTTTTAATTAGACCCAACATGTTTTTGGTCCTTTTATTTCCCTTTTCTTTGGGCCTATTTGTTTAAAGGCCCTAGGGTTTGCTTCTTTTCCTTTAGGGTTTCTTTGTTCCCTATTTATACCCACATGATACACTCATGGCGGCAGTTAATTATTAAATCAGAAATCATTCAAGCTTTGCTTGTCTTTCCCCATTCGATCTGTATTCTTCGGAGTATATTGTTTGAAGCCTTTGACATGGTATTCTTAGGAATTAACAGGATTAAAGAGCCTTTAACCTGTATTCAGACGAATCAACAGGTTTGGAGAAGAGAATCACACTAGCATTCTTCAGAATCAACGATTTGTTTCTATTTATCCCATTTCCCAAATACTATGCTGCATCAGTTGTGCATATCATATGGTGTTCTATACATATCAATTAAACTTTTATTGCATATTCCCTCCATCCACATCATTCCAACACCTAGAAATCAATTAAAAGGTTTTTGTTTTCACTATATACCTTTTAGGGTTTGGGGGCACTTTATTCTCTAGCCTTGGTTTTGACTACCCTCCCCCAGCTCATGATAATACTAATGATGATGTTGAGTTGTGATTTTTCCTTTGTTGTCTTTCCGCACAAAAAGGGGGGAGAAGTTTGTTATGAGGAGTTGCTATAGTTAGGGAGTGTAGTTAGCGGGAGTATGAGTTTATCTAGTGTTGTTGTCTTGCTGTTTTGTCTATTAGGCCTTTCTGTCTTGTCTGCATATTGTAGCTACTTAATATATCTCTTTTATATATATTGTCTTGTAGGACTGTCTGTGTGCTTGTTTTTTTTAGTTCGTATACATGTCTATTGCCTCTGTTTTTATTGTAGGATTCCAAAATAGCTCTTTTCTGCAGGTCTAAAAAGTGTTTTTGATTATCTTTTACAATAGAGTAGATTTTAGGGCTTACCTATTTTAGCCCAACCTCTTTTTGTAGTTTTTGTTATGGAAAAGCCAAATGGGGAGATTTTTAGTATTTTTAGTTGGCATTTTTCCGGAACATATACTGTAATTATTTTTCTCTTATGGTTGGGGCATAATTAGGTTAGATACTCCGATCCTTGTGCTCAGAAGTCAATGGCACGTGCAGAAGTCAACATATGGAAGAAGGAGCTCTTCGGAAATGAATTGCATTTGTATTTTTGGTTTACGCATCGACAAATCATTTTTCTAGACCTAGGTATTCTTTTCGTTTCCATTTAATTTAAGTCCAAGTCTTAGAAAAATATTTTAAATCATATCTTTTTATTGCAATTCCTATAAAAAAACATTTTTAATATTTTTAATAATTAAAATCACATTTTCCCTTATCCATCATATATAAATCATTTTTAAGTCATTCCCTCCCTTTCTTCCCGAATAGTGGACAGCGCGCATCCAGCGCGCGACACGCGTGCGCGCCAGTCCAGAAGCCTAGACAGGAAGGCTGGTTAAGGTATGTTTTTTTCTTATATAAAAATACGATTTTAATTAGTTTTGGAAGTTTATTTCCTTTTCTTTTAAGGATTTTTAGGTAAGTTCTTTTCTTGCAAAACTCCTAGTTTCTTTTTGGAAATTTATTTCCTTTTCTTGTAAAGACTTTTAAAGAAGTTCTTTTCTTGCAAGAGTTTATTTCTTTTTTTAAAGACTTTTAGATAAGTTCTTTTCTTGCAAGTTACCCTAATTCATTCTAGGAAATTTATGTTTATCTATATAATTGAGTTTTTGCTTTAGGGTTGAACATAGAGTTTGAACGAAAATTTCTCTTGTAAGGATTTTGAGAGCTTTCTAAAGAAGTTCTTTTTGAGTGCCATAAAATCTCTTTTTGAGGTTTTGTAACAGCTCCATAATTTTAAACCATTTTTTTGAAGGATGATATTAGAGCAATTAAAATAAACTACTAAAAGAAAGAACTATCAATCCCAATATCATCCATGAAATTACATGTAATGGACTCAATAGAATAAATCTAGAGGGGGTGAATAGACTTCTAAATTTCTTTTAAATCTTTTTAAGTTTTAGCAATTAATGAATAAAGTCGAAAGAGATAACACCAAGCACAATTTAATCATAAACACAGATTTATTCTATATATCAACAATATGAACAAACGAGTGAAACTATGACTCGCAAATCTAAACTATGAAGTTTAGTTCACGAAATATAAAAATGATCGACAATGATCTACAAAGTTTGGATACGATATTCGTTGAAACGATATCGACCAAATAAAGTAATCAACAGTGATTAACAAAGCAATAACAGTAATCGAACAAATATACTCTTGTCTTGAAAAGTCCCAAATCCGTTAACGAAGAACGGTAGGTAAAGCTCAAGAACAAGGGAAGACAATTGAGTACAATCTTATGAATAACATGTTAGAACTCCCTGATTGTAGCTCGTATACACTGTGTATACATTGCTCTGAGATTTGAGCGTTGGATGTGTGTTGTGTAGATGGTTGATGCACTTCTGTGATTAATCCTCTATCTAACTTTTGTATCATGTATCACCCTCTTTCTTGTATGTATATATTCTCCAACTTGCACATACCCCTTCTGTAAGAATTTCTCCTCGCTCACTATCTCACCGAATTGTGTATGGTATGTATCTTTTCTTTTGCAATTATGTGCTCAAGCTTCTGTATATTTCTCGCACACACAAACCCTCGCCAACCCACTTCTCTCTCATGCTC
>NMUG010008584.1:0-11580 GCA_002855965.1 Monotropa hypopitys
TCAGGAATGGGATGAGCAGCGGGTGGAACAACGTGTGCTGGCCTACCACGAGGGCAGTGGGCAACACTCCGAGCAAGTATCCCATAAGTAATGCATCCGAGTGGTGGGGGAGTCCAACTCTCTCTGGCTAGGGGACGAACTCTGGCATCAATACACATCGTAGTCAACATGTATTCGAAAGGTAAACTCGAGGTAGTCCCAGAAAACAGACGAAACTTGGAAATAACTTGCCATACCAGAAATCCAAAATCAATAACACGCCTCTCCATCATTGTATAGCATAACCGTAGTACCTCTTCCTGTGGTAACATTTCGGCTCCTCTAGGAAACAAATTATAATGTACCACTTTATTCAGCAATGTATACCAACTAGTCAACATCCCCTGTGTAATTTTCCCACGTGCCCTATAAGCTGCAACATCTGTAAAAATAATCTCAGCCAATTCCACCCCTGATGGTGGAATATATCCCTCAGCAGGATACGCGATAGTAGCTGCTCAGGGTGTGTGCATCCCAAAAATGCAGCAATCAGATCTGGTGAAACTGTCACATTCTTCCCTCTAATTTCCCCCGCAAAACCATCCATGCAGTATTTTCCTTAGCCACAACGTATAAATCACGCACTAATGCTGGAATAAAACCTCGGATCTCATCGAACCATCTCGTAAGCCCATACTCCGTCAAACATAACACCATATCAAAAAGTATACGATCTTCATCATTATATCGGGATGGAGCAGCGTTGGATAAAAGGTGGACTTGGCGCTCACACAGTATTGGCCTAGTCACACATACTTCCTCCCATTTCTTTGTTATGGGTCGAGGTCTGTTGGGACGTGAAGAGGATGGGATATCGGGTGTAGGAGTAGGTTGTATAGGTAGTGGTGGTGCTGGGGGATCAGTCATGGGTATATCCATTTGGTTGGTTTGTTCGGCTGTTTGGGTGGTGGGTGATGGAGGTTCAGTTCGAGAGAGAGAATATTTAGATCGGTTTCGGGTGGAGGTGATGAAGATGGGCTATGATGAATGATCAACCTTCTCTTTCTAGGATTTGATGGGTGGCCTCGGGTCGTTGTCATTCTTCACAACAATATATATATATATATTTATCACGCAACAATCAAATGTGTTATTGATAACCTATTAAAACTGGGTTATCGATAACCAATGAGAATCAACGAGAACCAACGACACCCAGAAGTGGCACACAATCACAAATTGAAAATAAAAAACCAGGGATCCTCATTATGCCTCCCACCATTACCTAGAATACTCTCTCCTTCCGTTTCAAATGATTTCTGAAAACCAATTCCTCATAAAATTTTTATTTTCCAAAACTGCAAATTGGTTTTCAGTTCTTCAAAAACTCCTAATATCTAGTAGAGAGTGGGTTAATTACCTCTTGTGTGATAGATTGCTGCTCTTCTACTTCCTATTCGATCCAGCAAACACTATTTTTAAATTCCGAAAATGTTTCGCGCGGGGGCTGTGGGTGATAGACGTGGCAGGCGACGGGGAGGATGATTAGGGTTTTAGGTGTGGGAGAAGGTGGCGAGGGAGGTGGCGATGGGTGGAGAAGAATGGTGGTGAGAGAAGAGAGGGGAGAAGAGATTATTAGGGGAGGGTTTTGAAATCACAGGGAGAGAAGCTCTGGGGGGGAGGGGGTTGCGGTGGAAATGTCGAGGGTTTTTTCGATTTCAGCCTTATATTTTTTTAAGTTTAAGTGACAGGTTATCGATAACTGAAGACTCTTGGTTATCGATAACCATGGGTTTTTGGCTAGGCTTGTTTTTGGCTAAATTTCTCCTGGTTTCAACCACATTTCCACAATGAGTCCAACCAGTTCCGAGAGTGCATTCCATACTTTCTGATTACCCAGATGACAATTTACCCCCTTCCCAAAAAGATGTGGTTATTCTATGGCTTAATTCAAAGAACCGGTATAAAATAAAAAACAATTGATGTATATGGCTCAATGGGGTCCAAGGGTTTAATTAAAATGCAAAATAAATTTTTGGCGGGTCTTTTAATGAAAGAATGCCTATAATGACGCAGAACGTGAATGGGTGTAGTGAGGTAGCAGACGATTCTGGGAAACAGAACCATTGAGGGACAGACAGATTAATACAGTAATCTATAATGAGATGGTCAGGCTAACACCGTAGTGTGGTAGAGGTGTTAGGAATCCACATAACAGCACTGGAATCCACTTACAACTCAGGAATCCACCTAAAGACGAAAGGGAGATGAGCTCTGGTTCGGTAATGGTTTTCAATATTTGCAAAAGGGTGTCTATAGACTGTACATCGTTAGGCTTATATAGTCTGTAAAGAATACACTCGAAAAACCCTAAAAGAAAAGGCAGCTAATATAACAAAAAGATAACCCTAACTAATGATTACACTTTGTACGATCCTAACAGAATCTGAAAAGTAATAACAGAATTGTTAGAGGATGTCGGGTGGTCCCCGTGTGGTCTCATTCCAGTAGCAGTGCAAAAATACAACTGAGCTGAGGTGCAGCTGCTGAGGCCATGCTGACGTGCGTTGCCGTTCTGAACTGGTATGGGCTGGACTGTGCTGAAGATCCTGTAGGCAGTGCGGCGAGGATGGCAGCTTGGCATCTGATGTGCAGGTAGGCAGCTCGACATCTGGCGTGCGCTGTGCGGCTGATTGGAAGGATGAGGTACTTAGCTCGGCTGGGGCTGAGATCTGCTCGACATTACACATAGGCCTTTGTCCCACATCAGGCTCCCCCACCAAAGATGAACTCGTCCTCGAGTTTTCTAAGTACTCGAGAGGGTGAAAATCTATTAGATCTCCGACGTTGAAGGTGTTGGAAATGTGTAAGTTATCAGGAAGATTCACCTTATATGCATTGTTGTTGATCCGACTGAGGACTTTGTAGGGACCAACTCTTCTCATCTGCAGCTTGCCGTACGTACCCACTGGGAATCTGTCTTTGCGAAGATGAACCATAACCATGTCTCCCTCCTTGAATGTCTTCCTTCTTCTTTGCTTGTCGGTCTGGGACTTGTATTTGGCATTGAACTCTTCCAGCCTGACCTTGGTGTCAACGAGTGTGCGGACAGCTTCTGTGGCTCTGTGCTCGGCAGCTCGGCTAGTTCCTAGCTGAAAAGGTAAAGGAACAAGATCTAGAGTGTGGGTTGGAATATGACGATACGCAATCTGGAAAGGGGTGTGGCCTGTGGATCTGATGACGGTATTGTTGAATGCGAACTCAGCTTGGGGCAACTGGAGGTCCCACTGTCTGAGCTTGTCTCCAGCTAAGCAATGTAGCATACTGCCGAGTGTGTGGTTGACGACCTCCGTTTGACAATCTGTCTGCGGATGACAAGTACTGCTGAACTGGAGGCTGGTTTCAAACTTGGCCCACAATGTTCTCCAAAAATGGCTGAGGAACTTACTATCTCTGTCCGAGGTGATCATTTTGGACGCGCCGTGCAGACGAACAATCTCCCTAAAGAAAAGATTGGCGATGTTTGAGGCGTCACTAGTCTTCCTGTATGCCACAAAGTGTGCCATCTTTGAAAATCTATCAACCACCACCATGATTGAGTCTGTGGCTCTTTGAGTCCTGGGCAACCCGAGCACAAAATCCATGGACAGATCCTCCCATAGTGCTTCTAGAACATGCAATGGGGTGTATAGCCCATTATTCTGTGTCTGAACCTTAACCGTTTGGCAGACATAACACCTATGAATGAATCGACCAATATCTCGCTTGAGCCGAGGCCAATGATATCTATCCTCCACTTGCTGGATAGTCTTATCACGCCCCACGTGTCCCCTAGTCCGCCGCAATTAACCTCCTTGACTAGCAACTTGCACAACGAGGACTTGGGGATGCACAACTGGTTTCCCTTGAATAAATACCCTATATAGATAAGGAATTCATTTAATCTGGCCTTGTTGAGTTGACATTGGGACCACAAGTCCTGGAAGTCTTCATCCTCTTCGTACAGCTCCTTGAGGAAGTCAAAACCTACCAGTTCTATGTGGGCAACAACAAGAAGGGATACTCTACGGCTCAGTGCATCAGCAGCTTGGTTAGAGGTTCCCGCAGTGTGCTTCAAGACAAACTTGAAAGCTTGGACATGGGCAATCCATTTGGCGTGTTTTCTGTTAATGGTTGCTGAGATGTTCAGGAACTCCAGAGCCTTGTTGTCAGTATGGAGCACAAATTCCTGATGAATGAGGCAGTGTTCCCATACTCTCAAAGCTTGGATAACTGCATAGAGTTTCAGCTCGTAAGCAGTCTAGTTCTTTCTCGCCTTGCTCATCTTCTCGCTGTAATAAGCCACTGGTCGGCCTTCTTGGGATAGAACAGCTCCAACTTCGATGTAGCTAGCATCCGTATAAACTTCGAATAACTTATCAAAATTGGGCAGAGCAAAAATTGGTGTTGAGGAGAGTTTCTCCTTGAGCTCGGTAAAGCTCTGCTCGGCTTCACTGGTCCAATCAAATTGCTTCTTCTTTAAACATTCTGTCATTGGCGCTGCAATGGTGCTGAAGTCCTTGATGAACCTCCTATAGAAAGTAGCCAAACCATGGAAGCTTCTCACATCATGTGCGGATGTGGGTGTTGGCCATTCTTGAATAGATCGGACTTTTTCTTGATCAACCGTCAACCCATCTGCGCTGACCACAAAACCTAAGAACACTAGGCTGTTGGTTACGAAATTGCACTTCTTCAAGTTGACGTGAAGGATGTTGTCTCTTAGCAGTACCAAGACCTCTCTCAGGTGTTGGTGATGTGCTTGTCGGCTATGTCTATATATTAGGATATCATCAAAATAAACAACAACATAGGATCAAATAAGAGGTCAGAGTACGTGAGTCATAAGCCGCATAAATGTACTTGGGGCATTGGACAATCCAAATGGCATCACAAGCCACTCGTACAGGCCGTCCTTGGTCTTGAAGGCTGTCTTCCACTCATCTCCTAAGCGGATTCTGATTTGATGGTAGCCACTCTTCAGATCCAGCTTCGAAAAGATTATAACTCCTGCCAGTTGATCCAACATATCTTCAAGTCAGGGAATGGGAAAACGGTACTTGATAGTAATCTTGTTGATAGCTCGCCTATCAGCACACATTCTCCAACTCCCATCCTTCTTTGGCGTAAGCAGTGCGGGCACTGTACATGGGTTCATGTTTTCTTGGAGAAACCCCTTCCTAATCAGCTCACTGATCTGGGCCTGCAGCTCAGCATGCTCTGCTGGGCTCATTCGGTAGTGCGGTAAGTCTGGGAGACGCGATCCTGGGATCAGGTCTATCTGATGTTGTATGTCCTGTGCTGTAGGTAGACCGTCTGACAGTTCGGCAGAAAGGACTGAGTTGAACTCTTCAATAATGGGCTCCATCTCGGCAGGTACGCTGGTCGTCTATGGACCTCCTCCTTTCACCACCACTATGTGCACTTCATGCTCCTCCAACTCTTCTTTTCCCAACTCTGGAACCACTAGTAGAGTTTTGCTGGAAGTGCGGGACTCTCTAGGCTTCTATCCTCCCATAGAAACCAAGGTAATCTTGGTCCCGTGGTACATGAAAGAGTAAGTGTTGAGACGACCATTGTGGGTAGAACCAACATCAAATTGCCAAGGTCTTCCTAGCAGCAAATGGCAAGCTGACATATCCACCACGTCACATATCACCTCATCCTTGTACTTTTGGCCAATACAAAGTTGTACCGTGCAACGTTCACTTACCTTTACTTCCCCACCATCATTAATCCACCCAATCTTGTATGGGTTGGGGTGAGCCTCTGTCTTTAACTGCAACTTGTCCACCATAGTTCGGGAAACTATGTTGTCACTGCTCCCTCCATCAATAATCAACTCGCACACTCTCTGACCCACCGTACAGCGAGTGCGAAAGATATTATGCCTCTGAGTCTCAGCTTCAATCCTGGAAAAATACAACAGTCTGCGGACAACTAGAACCACTCTGTCATTAGCTTCCACCACTTTTTTTTCATCAAACTCTTGGGCCTGGTCCTCTAACAGCTCTTCTTCTTCATCTCCTTGCAGAGCAAGGTTAGCAACTCATCTGTTCGGGTAATTGTTTGAGCGATGACCTGGCTTTCCATACATGTAACACTTGATAGGTTAGGAAGATGGCGTATAAGGGCTTGGTGAGGTCGTTTGTGGTGCGGTGATCTGTTTACTGCCTTTTCACATTGGTTGAGTAGCACTTGAACTCCATGTGGTCACTCCTCCGCTTACCGCGCTGCCACTCACCTGACTAGGCAGCTCTCTCTTTCCACTTGACACTTGTCCTCCTGCCGCAGTCCTGTTGAATCTCTGAGCTCCTGCGCTGACCCTGTCCAGTTGGTCTTCAACCCGTAGGGCTAGCTCAACAGCCTCATTGAGAGTAAAGGCTGGGTGTAACACCACTCTGTCTTGGATAGGCAAGCGTAGGTCATTGTTAAACCTAGCCACCTATTGGTTGTCATTTTCTACCAGGTCATTACGAGAAGATAACCTATAGAACTCCTCAGTGTAGACTCTTACCGACCTGAGTCCTTGCTTGCAGTTCTGATATTGCTAGAACAACAACTGCTCATAGTTAACAGGCAAGAATCTCTGCTTCATCAGCTTCTTCATCCTCGGCCATGAACGTATCTGGGTTTTGTTATGTCATGCTCGGGACATTTGTAACTGGTTCCACCAGACTGAAGCGCCACTCTTGAGTCGATAGGCCACAAACTTGACCTTCTTCTCTTCTTCAATACTCATGTAATCGAAAAATCGTTCAACCTCTGTCAACCAGTCAAGGAATCCTTCCATATCCAAGTATCCATCAAAGTGTTCACCATGCTCGAACGGTCGCATCATGGTCTGGTATAGCCACAATTGTACTAGCCTTGTTTATGTGTTATCTGGGATTACCTTGGAAGAGTAGGGATGAAATGTTCTCCACAAAGTGAGAGCATCACCTGCCGAGTAGCAACCTACCCTGAAATTCCAATAGATTTCCTTCTCTAACACATAGGCAAGTGAGGAAAAAAGGAGAAAAGTATGACCCGGGTGATCACGTGACGATTAGGTGGTAGCAACACGGGCAAAGAATTTGGTTAAAGTCCCCATACTTGGTCGGGGTATAGGGTGGTTGACATTCCACCTCGAAGGTATGTTTCCTTGTCACCTCGATCTTAATTTACCAAGAAACAAATGAGGCTTGGTGTTGTAGAGAAGGAATTTTTGACCAACCGTAAATTTTTTTCGTTGAATATTTTGGTCATGAAAATCCTTCACCTTCTACTTGTAAATATCGGTGTTGTTATATGCGTCTCTCCTTATTTTTTCCAAATCATTCAATTGGAGACGCCTAAGAGCACCGACTCCATTCACTTCTACGTTCAGTGTCTTAATTGCCCAGAATGCTTTATGTTCCATCTCGATTGGAAGGTGACACGCCTTACCATATACAAGAGGATAGGGTGATGCACCCAACACTATCTTGTATGTAGTATAGTATGCCCATAAATCATCCAACAACTTTGAGCTCCAATCCTTTCTGTTCAGTTTGACAGTATTTTCAATGATGTGTTTAATTTTGCAATTTGCAAGTTTAGCCTGTCCGTTGGTCTGGGGATGGTATGGCATGGAGAATTTATGTGTAATGCCATAAGTTTTCATCAATGCTTCAAATGGCCGATTACAAAAATGGGTCCCCTGATCAGAAATAATGGCTCTCGGCATACCAAACCGGGAAAAGATGTTCGCCTTTAAAAATTCTAGAACCACCTTGTTATCGTTTGTTTTGGTTGGAATTGCTTCCACCCATTAAGAAACATAATTGACAACCAACAAGATATATAGGTAACCGTATGACAACGGGAATGGACCCATGAAATCTATGCCCCAACACTAAAAAAATTCAACAATCATAATGTTTGTTAGGGGCATTTCATGTCGACGAGTCACTGAACCCAATTGTTGACAACGGTCACATGTCTTGCAGAACTGAAAAGCATCCATAAAAATGTTGGGCCAATAAAATCCACATTGTAAAATTTTGGCGGCCATTTTCTTTGCAGAAAAATGACCGCCATAGGCCTCTGTGTGACAAAAAATTATAATGCTTCTCTGTTCTGCTTCCGGAATGCAACGACGAATAATCTAATCAGAGCAGTACTTATACAAATATGGACTGTCAAATACAAAATGTTTTACCTCATTTAGAAACCTTCTCTTACTGTTGATGCTCTATTCGGAGGAAAGTTGTCCAATGGCCAAATAATTCACAATATCAGCAAACCAAGGACAACTTGTCACTCCGAAAAGATGCCCATCTGGAAAAGTGTCGGCAATCGACAAATCCATGCTTTTGATCTCCTTGTGTAAGCGTGATAAGTGGTCTGCCACCACATTTTCACTCCCTTCTTGTCTTTGATTGTAATGTTGAACTCTTGCAGCAGCAGCAGGATCCACCGAATGAGTCTGGCTTTGGCATCCTGTTTTATCAACAGATATTTCAGTGCTGTGTGATCTGTGAAGACTATAATCGGGGAGCCCACCAGATAGGAACGAAACTTGTCCAATGCGAAGACAACAGCAAGTGACTCCTTCTCAGTCGTCGAGTAATTCAATTGCACATCATTTAGTGTCTTGCTTGTATAATAAATTACGCATGGTTCTTTCCCCCTTCTTTGCCCAAGTACTACGCCAACAACATAATCACTGGCATCACAAATCAACTCAAAGGGAAGATTCCAATCTGGTGGTTGGACAATTGGTGGTAAGATCAAATTCTTCTTCAAGAAATCAAATACCTCCTCGCACTCTTGGGTCCAATAAAAAACTGCATCTTTGGCAAGAAGGTTGCACAGGGGTCTAGAGATAACACTGAAATCACGTATAAATCGCTGGTAGAACCCGACATGACCCAGAAAAGAGCGCACATCTTTCACACAGGTAGGTGTTGGAAGATTTTTGATAATTTCTACTTTCGCCTTATCTACTTGAATGCCCTCTGCCGACACTACATGCCCCCGAACAATGCCTTGTGTCACCGTGAAATGACACTTTTCCCAGTTTAATACCAGGTTCTTTTCCTCACAGCAGTCCAAAACTCTCTCCAAATTCTTCAAATAGTCATCAAATGAATTACCATATACAAAGAAATCATCTATAAATACCTCAAGGATGTGCTCGACCATATCACTGAAAATCCCCATCATGCACCGAGAGAACGTACCAGGGGAATTGCATAATCTGAATGGCATATGTCTATAAGCAAAGGTACCATAGGGGCACATGAATGTAGTTTTATCCCGATCTTCCATCGCCACCTCTATCTGATTATACCCTGAATAGCCATCCAGAAAACAATAGAAGGCATGTCCAGCAACTCTCTCTAGCATCTGATCAATAAATGGTAGGGGGATGTGATCCTTCTTTGTACTGGCGTTGAGCTTCCTATAGTCGTTGCAAACCCTCCATCATGTGATCTCTATCTTTGGTACGAGCTCTCCATCATCATTCTTCACAACTATAATGTTGGACTCGAGTGGGACTAACCCACTTGTTGTCGGGAATAGGATAAATAATTCCGACATTCAGTAGCTTGATCACCTCTTTCTTCACTACCTCTTTCATCACTGGATCCAATCTGCGTTGTGGTTGGCAGGATGGTTTGACATCTTCTTTCAAACATATATGATGTGTACACACCAACGGACTGATCCCCTTCAAGTCTGCAATAGTCCACCTGATTGCTCTTGTATGCTTTCCAAGAAGGGAGAGAAGTTGAGATTCTTGGTGTTCCTTTAGAGAGGAGGAAATCACCACTGGATAAGTTTCATCACTTCCCAGAAAAACATACTTGAGTGATTTGGGCAATGGATTTAAATCCGGCTTTGGTGGAGCTTCGCTTGATGGCAGAATTTGCTTCTTCTATTTTGGTAGCTCTTCAAAACGGGACGGCCAAGATTCAGCCCTGTATACTTCATCTTCTCCATCCAACAAATAACAAAGTTGCTCCATGTCGTTTGACTCCAGAATAGCTTGTGAGTAAAAGTCTAACTGTGCTTCCAAAGTATCTCTGTCCAAGATTGCATCCAGATGTTCCTCCACAATATCATCAATAAAATTTACCTCGAAAACATCCTCATCATCCCCAATCTGGCTGCCGATATTAAATACATTTACTTTCATTTCATGTCGCCAAACGTCATCTCCAACAAACCATTTTGGCAATCAATAATGGCATGAGCTATGGCAAAAAATGGTCTACCGAGAATGACTGGGGTATGGGATTGGCTTGAGGCCACAGAGCAAGTATCCAACACAACAAAATCAATAGGGTAGATAAAATCCTCAATCTTCACCAACACATCCTTAATAATTCCCCGGGGCATTTGGACATTCCGATCAGCTAGCAGCAAGGTAATCCGTGTCTCCTTAAGATCTCCCAACCCGAGCTTCTCGTACACTGAATAAGGGAGCAAATTGACGCTTGCGCCCAAATCCAGTAATGCTTTATCAATTTTGTTCTCCCCAATCTCAATGGCAATGGTTGGGCATCCTAGATATTTGTACTTAGGAGCTATGTTGGATTTAATGATTGTACTGGCCTGCTATGCAAGAAAGGCATTCTTCTTTATGTGGTGTTTCCTCTTCTGGGTGCACAAATATTTCAAAAATTTTGCATATGATGGGATCGTTTTGATTGCCTCCAGTAAAGGAATGTTCACCTGCACCTACTTAAAGACATCCAAAAGCTTTGAAACATCATTAGTCCTTGGCGGCACCCTTAACCTTTGGGGGAAAGGGGCCGGTGCATGTGCCAAATTTGGTTCAGTGTCAGGCAAAATCTGTGTATCCTTATCCATTTGTTTATCATGTTTTGGTTCTTCCTCTTCTGTATCACCCAAATTCGAACGTGGAACTTTTATTTCCTCTTGAGAAGGGGAAGTTACAACTTTGGGATGAATGGTCTTATCAACCTCTTTCTCACTTCTCAGAGTTGTTATAGCTTTTGCATGCTCCATATTTGAATTTGAGTTTGATGGATTAGCACCAAATTTTGGTCCTTGAGACTGAAGTTGGGGTTGTGATGGAAGCTTCCCCTTTTCTTGTAGGGCAAGGGAGCTTGTCACATGCGCCATTTGTTTTTGCAAATCTCCCAACTGGCGTGCCAATTGAGCAACAGTCTCCTCAAGATTATTCGAAGGAGCAGAGGAGTAGTGATTACCTTGGTTACCTTGACCCGTAAAACCCGGTGGTCCCTAATTAAATCTTTGTGGTGGTTGGTTTTGCATGGGTTGGTATTGATTTTGGAAAGGACCCTGAGATGGTCCTGCACTTTGTTGATCTTTCCATCCAAAAGCCAGATGTTTAGACCATGCAGGGTTATAAGTGTTTGAAAAAGCATCATACCTTTGATTAACCACATTAACATCCACACTTTGGTGGACACCGTGGTATAGCTCTTTGAGAGCCAGAAGAGTTGGACATTCGACAGATTGATGATCAGGATAGTCACAAATAACGCATACCTCTTCTGCTCTTACCACGTTTGCTTGAGCCTGCACTTGTTTCAGTTGCATATT
>NMUG010008585.1:0-11583 GCA_002855965.1 Monotropa hypopitys
CTTTCTTTTTAGGTGTTTATGTTAGAGTCCACAGTTCAGTCCAGTCCAACTGCAGTTGAATTTGTCAGAGTTGTGTAGCAGTGTTGAGTCTTTTATTTATTTCTTTATTTGAGAGATTGTTTAGCTCTCACTTTGAGTCTGCTTCCAGTTGTTTGAGTTTATCGAGTTGTAGTAGCTATTGAGGTATTGTGATGAGTTGAGTTGTATCGGACATGTTGTCCAGAGTTGTTTTTATTTATTTATTGGAGTCTATATCATTTGAGATTTATAATCAGATTAGTGGAGTTTTATTTCAGTTGTCGTGTAGTAGTTTGTGTTTAGTAGATGCTTTGTCATGTGTCATCTCTTAACAGCTGGCTTTACAGTTATCAGGGATGAGGCGTGACAAGTTATGGTATCAGAGCATAGGTTTGAGGTTCTGTAGACTAGAGAGTCGAGTCAGCTGGACTGTGGATATAGAGTGTTGTTGAGTCGAGTGAGTTTTAGTAGTTTCTAATAACTAAGCATTGTTTGTGGTGTTGGTTTTAGCAGATTACTAGATGGATCGCGAATAAGGATTATCATATTAATTATCAAAAGAGGTTAAGGGTAAAAAGCATTGCGGGTCAGAAAATGGAGCTGATAAAATAGATAGATTTATATCTATGATGATGAAATACTTAGAGAATCGAGACGATAGTGAAGATGAGAAAATGAAGAAAGCAGATATTGTGGCTCTAAAGCAATTTAGAAGATTGTATATGATAGAATCCGAGGGATCTAAAGGGGTTAGTTATGCAAAGAAGTAGTTGGAGAAAATAGAGAAAAAATTTGTGGAATCATTTAGAAAGATTAAGCAGGGAGATAAAACCATAGAGGAGTATGAATCAAAATTTGAAGCCTTAGTTCAATTTGACAAAGAAGTAGCCAAGTCTGATATTAGAAAATGCGAGCATTTCAAGAGAGGGTTGAACAAGATGATAGTAAGAGAATAGAGAAAGAAGTTGAGAAATTGTCAGAATATTAGAAGTGGATGGAGTGGAAAGAACAGAAAGGCAGAAATTTGGGTGAATCATCAGGAAGGCAAGGTAGTTAGAATTTAGAGGAAGAAATGGGTATGTTTTAAATTTTGGGGCGAAATTTCTGTAAGAGGGGAAGAATTGTAATACCTATATTGTGTTTTGAAGCTATTAATAATAAATAAATGAGGTTTAGAATAATTTGTGGGTTTAAGAAGTCATTAAGAATTTTGGAAAAAATATTGAGGAATTTCATGAGTTTTATGAATTTTTTATAAAATTATTTGTGGCTTTAGAGCTAAAATAAGATGGGATTAAAGCTGATTGAAAGGTTTAATAAAGATCTAAGGGTCTTAGTATAAGAATTAGAAGTTAAAGGTAGATTTTGTGATTTACAATAGAAATTAGAATTGTGCAGAGTGTGTGTGTATCGGAGAGGTGATAGAGGTAGGCTACGTGTGAATCATCAAGGGAGTATGAATCTGAACTTTGTGTGTTGGCAATTGCATGAAATGTGTTTGCGTATATTGGGATTAATCGGGTGAGAGGTGTCAAAATATGTTGTGTCGATAATGTTAAGAAACCAAGCAACCAAAATATATACGAGCATATCAAATGTTCTGAGATTCTAAGTTAATCAATTGTGTGAGAATTAAATTATGTAATAAGTGAGGTAGAGGAATTGATTGAGAGAGAGAGAGAGGCCTACTGCTTGGAAGGGAATTTTGGTTACAATAGAGTTGCAGAGAATTCGAAATAGAGGAAAAAGAAGGATGAACAGTAGGTTTGGGATTTGAGGAACTCAATTTTGGCAAGATCTTCAGAATTTTATTATGATCAATTGAGGTAACCAATTAAAATTCTAAAACATACAGCTTCGTTGAAAATTCTCTCTAGTTCATGTGTTCCAAATTTTAGGCTTATCGGAATTGAATTGATAGGTTAATTTCAAGCTAGATCAATAGGTGGTGCAAAAGGGAAGGATCCAAACTTCGGTAAATGTTTGGGAATTTATTTCTCCTCACTGAGGTACGATTTCTTAAATCTAAAAACGTAGAGTTGTTGTGAATTGATTATAGAACTTGTGTTCAAAATTTGAGGTTAATCGGAGAAGTTTTGATATGTTAAATTAAGGAATTTCAGTTAGTAAACCAAACCCAGAAAATTGCAACTGTTCTTCGATTTGCTGTCAAAGCCTTAGATACCGATATCTTGGGTTAGACAAGATACCAATATCTTAGGCAGAAAAGCTAGATACCGATATATTGGGTTAGCCAAGATACCGATATCTTAGGCAGAGGAGCTAGATACCAATATCTCTGTAGGTCCAAGATACCAATATCTTGGGTTAGCCAAGATACCGATATCTTGGACTCAATATATAGAGCAATATCTTGGACTGCAATATCTAGAGCAGTATCTTGGACTGCAATATCTAGAGCAATATCTTGGACTGCAATATCTAGAGCAATATCTAGAGCAATATCTTGAGTCTCAGGAAAAAAATGAAATTTTAGAAAATGATAAAATTTGGGATTTTAGTATAAATTTTAGAAGTTTATTTATGGAAAATTCTTATATGAATTATTTAGGGCTTTTGTTAGGTATTTGAGGAGTCGGTAGGCATTTTGGAGGAATCATCAAAGAGGTGAATATTCTGTATAGACTTGTATAGTTTTGATAAGCTATATATTATTCGTAGTAGTAAAATGGGTGTTTTACAAAGTATTGAGAAAATGTTATAAATCCTATAGATGATTTTGAGAAGAAAGGGTTTAAAAGGATTCTTGAACGAAAATTGTGAAATATCTTAAAGAGTAATTTTTTTGGGAAATTGATTAAAAGATATTGATTTAAGGTATTTTATGAAATAAAGTGACTTTAAAGGAAATGTTGGGTTTCAAGGAAATGATTTGAAATGAAATGTATTGTAAAGATGTATTCTTGAGTTTTAAGATGATATTAAGGTTTTTTGAGTGGAAATGATTGAAGAAGTATTTTGGGAATACAAAGATGATTTTAAGAGACTATGGAATAGTTTTAAAGAATGATTTTGGAAGAAGAAAGAGTTTTGAAAAGGAAAGAGATATTGAAAGAAGAGAATGAAAGAATGTTCATAAACATTGATGTTGCTATTATAGCCTTGTAGCCTAGCCCCAAGGCTAATGTAGGGGTGTGCCTAGTCCCAAGGCAAATGTAGGAATGTTATGCCTAGCTCCAAGGCAAATATAGGAGCGATTGTTGTTCCCTGACCACAAAGCCCCAAAACACTAGGCTATTGGTCAAGAAACTGCATTTCTTCAAATTAATATGAAGGTTGTTGTTTTTCAACAATACCAAGACATCTATCAGGTGTTGGTGATGTGCTTGTCGGCTACGGCTATAGATTAGGATATCATCGAAATAAACAACGACACAGGATCTAATAAGAGGTCAGAGTACTTGAGTCATAAGCCACATAAATGTACTTGGGGCATTGGACAACCCAAATGGCATCACAAGTCACTCGTACAGGCCATCCTTGGTCTTGAAGGCTGTTTTCCACTCATCTCCTAGGCGGATTCTCATCTCCGCGAAAGAAATCCAGATATGGGTAGGAGCGGTCCCCCTTGTGCTCTGGAGGCACGGCCTTGGAAGGCTCTGCCCGAGCATCCTCCCTGATCCTCATACATGGGATCATCATCTTCAAAAAAAGGACGAACAATCCAGGTTCGTCCACTGGTCGAAGGCTACACTGGAGATGGGTCTACCAGAGCTAGGTTCCCAGCAAGGGCATACATTCTAGAGCTAACATCCAGAACCGACTCTTCAGAGATTATCCTAAATGAGGAATACGAATCTGTGCTCGAGCTAGTGGAGCTCAGGTCAATCACTTGCTTCATGCTGATTAGCAAAGGACAATGACCGAAGGACAGAGAGTTCATTGGAGGATCTGTATACGTGAAGTAAATCCTAGACGCCTAACTACAGTAGCCTATTTATAGGCCTCCACCAGGTATGGGTCACAACTGTCAGTCTTTAATTTATGCACAAGTACCGATGAGGACCATTTGACCAACGAATCGGGATAAGACACGTGGAAGAATACTAACAACCATATTTAATTATTCCTCTATCACCATCAAACAGTGTTAGTACAAGCCCGATAAGAGTCGTCTCACCGAAGCGAAGTGTCTCGCAGTCCAGAATCAATCCTTCCCAACAAAGTTGAAAAAAATTGAGGGGCTATTGTGGTATCCGGACCTTGGCTTGGGAGAGTCGGGTCTATCACAGCAAGGCATGCTCAGGCAGCCCAGCTCCAGACTCTAAGTGTCCTACAATGTCCCGGATCATCAGCCTTATGGCCCTTCGGCAGGCATCCTCCCATACCCAAAGGGCTGGACCCATGGGTCAACAATCCTCCTTCGGTTAACACGGCGAACACCTCTGAGGGATCCAACTTGGGCTCAGACCTCGCAAAACACTAAACATCTCTGGACAAAGTGGGGCTTGTCGGACAAGCAATCCCCAGACCTCCAGCTACCACGTCGTTCGGTAGAGCATCATGCATGTTCCTTGTGGAAAGGACATGGCTCCCGGTCGTCCGACTATTTAGCGGAGGGTCCATTTGTCGACAGTAATCCAGAACAAAGTGCCCCGTATGACTGCTTGCAGTTCCCCGACCCACTGATTGCACCAGCCCATTTGGCCCAACACGTGCAACAATCAGGGTTAACGTCGCACGGGGAGCCCGTAATGTGCGTCCCACGAGATAAACTTGGGTCCCAAGTGAATCCCTCCCTATAAATACCCCTCCAAGGTACTGTTCACAGAATCCTTCTTCTGATCCCGGCTCTCCGGCCCACTCTAGCTATCTTCTGTCTTCTTCTTCAGAAAGAGACTAACTTAAGCTTCGGAGGCCCCATCGGTCACTGCCGAACGGTGGGCACTAACCTTTGTTTTGCAGGAGCCAAGAAGGTGGACCCCTTTTCTTGTTCTTGTAGGAGACCCACCCAAGCCTCCGGATCAATTATTGGCCACCATGTAGCCGAAGGATCAGATACAGCCCGAAAGATTAAAGGAGAAACGGTCACCACATTAGTAATAGATGCAACAAGGGTAAAAAAAGGATTTGATTTTTTTATATTGATGACACATTTGCGAGAGTTGGTTGGTTTAGGGTGGTACTAGATGAAATCTGACGCGGCAGAAACAAGTGAGAATCATTAGCGTACGATTCCAAACGATCTATCTTGTATACGAGACCAAGCTCATACGCACAAAAGAGAGGGAAGAGAGAATATGAGAGAGAGAGGTAGGTATGGGAGAGAGGTAGGTATGGGAGAGAGATAGGCATGGGAGAGAGAGAGAGAGAGAGAGAGAGAGAGAGAGAGAAAAATCTCAAGAGAGAGTAAATTTCATTCAATAATCAATCCTCTTTCAGTACAAGATATCCTATATATAGGTTAAATCCTTATTAACTTAGGGAAGCAAAAATTAAGAAAATTCGTTCAAAACAAAGTTAAGAAGCTTCCTAATGAGATCTCCCGCTAAACAAATTTGAGTTCCCGCCAACATGGTTATCGATAACCATGTAGATCTGGTTATCGATAACCAGTGTTGCTTGGCTGCCACGAATGTTGGGTTATTGATAATATGCTAGCAATTTATCGATAACCAAGGTCTCAGAATTTTGGCTGGTGAATTGGGTTATCGATAATCATGAGGAATAGGTTATCGATAACCATGATCTCGGGATTCTGGCTGGGAAGCTGGGGAAGGCTGGGTTATCGATAACCATGTAAGTTTGGTTATCGATAACCAGGAGTTCGAGAATTAAGCTTGAGGCCTCTTTGGTCTTGCTAGTTTTGCCGGTTTTGCCTAGTCTAGCTGTCGTAGAAAGTCCATGGCCACTTGTTCTACATCAGTCCCTCCTTCTTCAAAATAACTTAACCCCGAGTTCAAGTCTAGATAAAGAGGTTCTTCTGCGTGATAGTCGAACATATCTGCGACATTGAAAACCTTTGAAATCTTCATAGAGTCGGGTAGATCAATATCATAAGCATTATCCCCAATCTTCTTTAGAATCTTATAAGGCCCAAACTTCCTTTGTTGAAGCTTCCAATAGGTGCCAACAAGAAAGCGTTCTTTTAGCAAAATACCATGACCATCTCGCCTTTCTTAAATACCTTCGCACGTCGGCGCTTGTCACTGTCAGTTTTGTTCTTGGCATTTGTTTCTGCCAACCTTTGCTTTACTTGTTCCTGCACTTTCACCGTCTGTTTTGCCATGTTTTCTGCTGCCATGCTAACCTCAGGGCCTCTAAAAGGAATCAGATCCAGGACATGATTGGGAGGATTTACATATACCAAAGAGAAAGTTGACTGATCGGTAGCACTGTGAATGGCACTATTGAAAGCGAACTCGGCTCGAGGTAACGCATAGTCCCACTAATTCGAGTTGTCTCTGCAAATACTCCGAATCAAGTTACCCAAACTTCGATTGGTCACCTCGGTTTGGCTGTCAGTCTGTGGATGGAACTCCATTGGAAGGAAGTTCCTAACATTCTCCATAAAGTAACCCAAAAATGGCTAAGGAACTTTACATCTTGATCAGAAGTAATGGTCTTTGGAACTCTTTGTAGTCGAACGACTTCACTAAAGAATAATCAAGCAACATGGGAAGCATCAGAAATCTTGCGGCAAGCAATAAAGTGAACCATTTTGGAGAAATGATCCACCACAACAAACACATAATCAACCCCACATTGGGTTTTGTCACACTCCGGAAATTTTAATTAATTTCCATCGTTTAATAAATCGAAAATCCTAAATCGCGTTTGAAATTCATTGAATTGATTCATTCTTCAAATCAAAAATCTTTATTCATGAAAGTCGTAGAGAATTCGGTCACGATTCCAACGCAATTTGAATCGTCTCAATCGGAGGTCGGACGAAGAAGTTATGGCCAAAATACTCTCGGACAAAAATCAACTTTTCCTTCAGCACTTTTTTTGGTCGCGTAGACCGGTACATCCATAATCGCCGACCGGTCGCGGAGGGTCAGAGAGGTGGCGACCGGTACAGCCAAAATCAGCGACCGGTCGCGGAGACCAGAATCGCTATTTTCCAGATTTATTGAGGGGTAAACTTGTCCTTTCAGGTTGGGGTCCTATATAAGCTAAACCTAATTCGTTTGGGAGCATTTCCAACAGGTTTTTCTCTCTCTTCCTCCCCTACACTCTCCCAAAACCCTAGATCTCCCTTCTCTCTTCATTTTGGTGGATCTAGGATGGGTTTTGGAAGATTTGCGAAGGTTTAATGTCGTTCCCCTCACTCTCCTCTCCGCGGTGATGTACATAGCTCGGTAAGTTTCGTTTCCCTCGTTTTGGTTCAAGAATTTCGGTTGAGAATCTAATGTTTTCGTCTTTGTTAACGTGGTAGAGGATCGCGAGGGCTTCACAATGGTGAGCTTGGTGTACTCCGGCAACAATGGAGTTTTCCGGCGACTTCTCTGACGAACTTTTCCGGCGACTCTCCGGTGGGTGAACTCTTAACTCCTATCTTGTGTGTGTGCGTGGATGTCTATAGAATTCTTATTCATCATTGATTTCCTTCAATTTCATAATCCACGTCATGTATTGTATTGATTTCACATATCGTAGTAATTGGGTCTATAGTGCTTGAGGCGATTTGAATTGGGTTCTATTGTCATAGTAGGATCAATTGAGAATTTCTTGGGGTTTGTGGAGTGATTGATACGTCGATTGAAGGTTTGTAGGACTTAGACCCTTAAGGTGTTCGATGAAATGCTTGAATGAGATTTGGGTTGGGTTTGAGGAGTTTGGGTTGCTTTGGTTATCATGAGGCTCTTGTGGTTGCTTGGTTAGTCACTAGGATCCCCTTGAGTTGACATGGATCCCTAAATTATGCCATGGTGTTGGTTGTTGATAATTGGGATGAATGTGAGTGTCGTGATTTTGGGCGTCGTTGGGTTCTCCCTTGATCATTGTTGTACGTATTTCTTGGCTTGATAATAGGTTGCCCTTGGTTGTGGAACCTTTTTGATGTGTTGGGAACCTAACAATGAACGCAATGAATTTAATGAACGGCAAATATGGAGATGGATCCTATGAGGACCACTCCTTGGCAATCTTGAATCATTCACTAAAATCCCACCTAACAGAACACCAATAATTGTGTGAGTAAATGAGGGTGATGTGGATCGATGTCGTAGGGAGGGTACCATTCAAGGGATTGGGAGGAGTGCATGCCCCAACCCTTGGGATTGATATTTGGATGTGAACGCTGTCTCGTGACCCTTGCCCTTGTGTTGTGGAAGGGTAAGGACAAGTTCGGTTATGTCCCGAGACCCAACCTTGTGTGTGGTGGTAGGACTTATGTGATTAATGGTACTCATTCGGGTTTAGGATGTGTCTGGCCTACCCGCGTTATAACCCCGGGTTAAGGATATGTCTGCCCTTCTCAGTTGATATTTCGTGTGCGATGCCCGTCGTGTCCCCTTGAGCCGCCAAGTGGGAATAGACGTGTTGAGGGCTCGATGATAGTCTTGTGCCACCTCTTTGTGTCGCCAAGGGGGCTGTTGGCCGAGACGATTGCGGTGTCCCATGACCTAGCCCTTGTGTGTGGTAGGTAGGACCTAGTGCGACCTCCTAGTACGTGACTCACATTCGATGTGGGAAAAGTCCGATTGGATGGATTGAGCTCCAATCAATCCTCTTTCAATACAAGATATCCTATATATAGGTTAAATCCTTATTAACTTAGGGAAGCAAAAAATAAGAAAATTCGTTCAAAACAAAGTTAGAAAGCTTCCTAATGAGATTTCTCGCTAAACAAATTTGAGTTCCCGTCAACATTGTTATCGATAACCATGTAGATCTGGTTATCGATAACCAGGATTTCTTGGCTGCCACGAATGTTGGGTTATCGATAACCATGCTAGCAGGTTATCGATAACCAAAGTCTCAAGATTTTGGATGGTGAACTGGGTTATCGATAACCATGAGGAAAAGGTTATCAATAACCATGATCTCGGGATTGTGGCTGGGAAGTTAGGGAAGGCTGGGTTATCAATAACCATGTAAGTTAGGTTATCGATAACCAGGAGTTCGGGAATTAAGCTTGGGGTCTCTTTGGTCTTGATGGTTTTGCCAGTTTTGCTTGGTCTAGCTGCCATTGAAAGTCTGTGGCCACTTGTTCTACATCAAAATCATTAGTTTAGAAAGAAAGTTGTTTAGATTATATTTAATGAATGCTTAATGGGTGGCCTAACATAGAAAATGGTGTATTATAGGGATGGGGTGAACTTGATTGAAATTGATGTGTTCTCAACATATTTGAGATATGTTCAAGTACTTTACATGTGGAATAAATTTATCTCAAGACATCATATGTAGAAGAAATCAGAAGAGTCTTATTATTAGTTATTTGGGATTCCTTTTTTCTAGCTGAGGAATTTTTAGAGACCTTCCACATGAACATCTAATTGTACTGGTCGAAGGCTGGAGTGGATGATATTAGATAAGGGTATTATACTTTAGCAGAAATTGTAGCATCATATACTGGTCGAAGGCTGGAGTGGATATGTTACTTGGTTTGGAAATCCAGATTGGGCACAAACTCACGAGGCTGCTACACAAATAGCTCCAACAGTTTTGGCTATGTTAAGGGGAGGTGCTACGTTTGTGGGTAAAATTGTCATGGATGAAATGGTATACAGGTTAGGTTTAAACACACTATTTGTTGTTAAGCGGTTTAATCTTGAGGATGAGATGATTATTTACGAGTTCGTACATGTATTTGTAATATATTTTCTGGAAATTGGGGGAAATGAATTCATATGAGATATTTGTGGTACTGAGTTTATTTTGCTACAACTCTGATAATGTCATTCAGTAAGTTTTGTTTGTTTTTAGCAAATTGTATCCAACTTATTCACATTGTAAGACACCAATGAGTCTGCAGTGAAATTATTTAACTTGAAAAATGCAGATTGTTGTTATGAGGGTTCTCTCTCTATCTCTCTGTTTGTCTGTGTGTGTGTGTATGTGCGCGTAATCTGTGGGTGCGATCAGTGTGTGTGTGCATGCAATTTTGGTGTGTATGATTTGTGTGTGTGTGTGTGTGATTTTGGTGTGTGCGTGTGTCACGATTTTGGTGTGTGTGATCTACGCGTGTGTATGTACGTGTGATTTTGGTGTGTGTGATATGTGTGTGTGTTCGATTTTTGTATTTTTGTGTGTGATTTCTGTGCGTGCGCGATCTGGATGGCGGCACATTTTCCCACACATTTTCCCACTATTAGATTTGCTTCTTTGTTAAACAATATTTGGGTTAGACTGTGATGATTTTTTTGAGCTCTCTTTCCCGATCAACTCAGAAGCAAATCTCACGGTGTGAAACGTGTCACGTCCTAGATTTTCAAACCATTTTTTGAAATCGATTATAATTAGAAAATAACTAAAGCTCAACCCATCCAACCACATTCCCAACCAAATGAAATATCCAAGCATGAGATAAAACAAAGTATGGAAAGAGAATATGACTACATACTACATTGAAAACCTTCATTTAAATTACAACATACAAGTTGACATTGTCATCATTTCTTTAGAAAAATAAGAAAAGGGATACAAGCTTCATGAGCCTAAATGAAATACCAGAAAGGGGCTTCCTTTTCAAATCAAGAGAACTATGTGCTCTAAGTGCAATGGATCCTCAAGAGAAGGGTCAAATTTGAAAAAGAAGACTTTTTAGCTCACCTGAAAAATTTTGATTCATTCCACATGACTCAATTTTAGCATAGGATCCCCAATTAACCAAAAGCCTTAATTTAGCTCACCAATTCAAAACTAGAATTTCCTCAAATTTGGGGATTTTCTCTAAGAAGCAAGGAATGTGAAATTGATTCAAGGAATACTAAACCATAACCCTAGGAACCACTAACCCACTTCCAATTTCACAAGGACATGACAATTTCTAGGTTAATTTTCTCCAACAACACTCCAGGACTTCACAAATTTGGGGATTTTCACTTGGAATACAAGGACAAAATTGAACTATGAAATACTTGAAGACAACCCTAGGCACCACAAACCCACTTTCAATTTCACAAATCATGACCAGGCCTAGGTCAATTTCTCCATCAAAACCCACAATCCAAAATCTATCAAAATTGAAATCATACATAAGAGGGAAGAGAGAAGCACACCCAAGAACATGGTAGAGATAGAAGTTTCCTACCTCCATGCTTACAAAAATACGTTCATTTTCAATCAAAACCCATTACGAAATGTTAAATGGTTGTGATTGAAACCTAGCACAACTGAAACCCTAGCACAACCGAAACCCTAGCATGCATTCCATTCCACACACGCATTCCATTCAACCCAAAACCAACTGGGTATCCAACCGTTTCAGTGTTTGTGTCGTGTCTAGGTTTGAGTGTTGTAACACCCGATATTTTATCACAACTAATAAGTTGTATTGTACCTTTAGGTACGGACATTCACTAGTATATATAGCAGATATGATGTGCCATTGAACGCAACATTTTCGTAATATTCAGAAGATTGAAGGTAGGG
>NMUG010008586.1:0-11583 GCA_002855965.1 Monotropa hypopitys
CGTTCCTAGAGGGTGTCCTTGGTAAGCTTTGTCGCTTCGGTCGAAGTTTCTTCTTTTAGACTGATCTCCTGACTGTTTTCCTCTTCTGTGCAGATAGTGGGGTCCTCAGCGGTCTGAAGAACGCCGCCAACGTTGACAGGGTAAAGGCTTTTTCTGCCCTGCCAGAAGCAAGATGCTCGGCCCCGACATTGTTGGAGTACACTCCATCATACACCCACACACTTCGGACGCGACCCTCTC
The DNA here is from genome assembly GCA_002855965.1 of Monotropa hypopitys. NCBI lineage: Eukaryota > Viridiplantae > Streptophyta > Magnoliopsida > Ericales > Ericaceae > Monotropa > Monotropa hypopitys. Next base: position 241 of record NMUG010008586.1, read on the forward strand.
AGGCCGAGACATCTTCTAGGCGCTCAGCCGAGCCCTCAACTACACAGCCAGTCGAGCCTTCTGCTACACCATCTGTCGAGGAAGGAGAAATGGGGTCGAAAAAGGTTATCAACCTTGAGGAGGAGTTCCTGGCCGAGGAAACTGAGGGTATTGACGTTGAGCCCTTGGTGGCAATTTTGAAGGAGCCATCGGTCGATCGCCGTGCCGATGATGTCCTTGCCGGGTTACAGAGGACTCGGTGGGAGAAGAGGCCCCGGACTGATGTGGATGTGTAGACGACTGAGCACTCTTCGGCTGCTGCAGAGAAGGGTTCCGACCAGGACCTCGCAACCCAGGAGACGGCGGCATCCTCTCAGAAGAAGGTAATTCCGTTCGAGCCGAAGCTCTCCAACGAGGGCATCTCAGCCGAGATGGGGGACACGCTGTAGGAGCGCCCCGGTGTGGCAATGGCTCTGATGCAGGCCTTCACTCTGCCGAAGGAGGTGGAGCGCCTTCCCTCCGGCCCCCGGTCCTGCTTCCGCAGGATGATGTACTATGGTGCAATGGTAAGTACAACTATCTTGAATTTGTTGATTCTTTTTCCTTAGGTATTTGCGTTGATAACTTGCCTTTTTTCAGATGATGCACGTTGGCGCCGGCGTGGATCAGCACCTCGGCCAGCATCAGGCTAGCCGAAAACCAACCGACAAGGCGGCAGAAGAAAACCGCAAAAAGCTTCAAGCGGTCGAGAGCTCCTCAGTCGAGCTAAAGAATAAAACCATAGTTCTCGAGACTACTGCTGAAATAAACGTTGCCGAGCTGGGCCTGAAGGATGCTCGTATTGCTACTCCCGATGCAGAGATCCTTCGGCTGAAGGCGGAGATGGAGGAGCTGCGGAATAAGGCAACTGCCGAGACAGAGGCGGAGTATGCCAAGGGATTCGAAGAAGCGGCGGCCCAATGCCGTGATCAGGTGGGGAAGCTGAAGGAGAAGCTTTTCCACAAGGGATGGATCAATGCCAAGGTCTCTTTGGGGGCCGAGGACAGTGCCGAGGGCGTGGGGGAGATCCCCCCAATGAGGTCCTCCAAGGCTGGAGCTTGGCTTCGGCCTTCTCCAACGGCCCCTCCTGCTGTCGTGACGGGGGTTGCAGCCCCTGCTGTTGGGACCGGCGCCGTTGTGGCTGATCCTTCTGCTGGGACCGAGGCGCCCAGAACTGGAACTGTCGGTCCTGTCCAGCCAACTGCTTGATCATCCTTGCGCTCCTTTTTTGTATTTTTCTTTTTGTCTAGACTGAGCCGACCTGTGGCCGGTCCTTTTTTCAATTAATGAAATCTAAACTTTTTTCCCGGCAATTACATAGTATTCGTGTGATCCCTTCTTCCCCCAGCTGGGGAAAGGGTTTTGGTCAGCCAAGGCTTTGCCCTCGGCTCGGTGTTGTACTTCCGTTTTCTTGCTGTCTGTAGGTTGCTTTGGTACTGTGCCGTAGCAATCCTTGTACATTTTTCAGGTAAATGCTAACCTCTTAAGAAGTTCCTCGGTGGTATAGCACCGAAGAGCTCTAAGCTTCCTCGGTAAAGCCACCGAGGAGCTGTATGAATTTTTTGTAGATGAACGACAACTATGAGCTGCTTCGGTGGTGTAGCACCGAAGAGCTGTAAGCTTCCTCGGCAAAGCCACCGAGGGTCTGCATGCACGTTTTGTAGATGAACGGCAACTACGAGCTGCTTCAGTGATATAGCGCCGAAGAGCTGTAAGCTTCCTCGGCAAAGCCACCGAGAAGTTGCACGCACGCTTTGTAGGTTAACGACAACTATTAGCTGCTTCGGTGATATAGCGTAGAAGAGTTGTAAGCTTCCTCGGCAAAGCCACCGAGGAGCTGCATGCACGCTTTGTAGATAAACGGCAACTATGAGCTGCTTCGGGCGTATAGCGCCTTAGGCCAGATTTTGAAAATCAAATTATCAATGATTGAGGGCCTTAGGCCAGATTTACATGGTTAGTGATAGTACAGTCTCAGGTTTGTAATATTCCACGGCCTTGGAATTGGGGTACCATTCAAGTCTTCAAGCCGATAAGCCTCAGTCCCTGCATGACCGGTCTCTTTGTATGGCCCTTCCCAGTTTGGACCGAGCTTGCCGTCTGAACTTTTCTTCTTGTTTCTCACCACTTTTCTTAGGACAAGATCATCGATTTTGAATGCCCTAGGCCGGACCGTCCGTGCAAAGTTCCTGGCTACTCCTTGCTGGTAGGCGGCTAGTCTGATCCTAACCGAGTCTCTTCTTTCTTCGGTCAGGTCCAGGTCCTTTTCAATTGCTGCGTTGTTCGTTGCTTCGTCAAATCTTTCGGTTCTGATTGTTGGCAGCCCGACTTCTAGTGGAATGATTGCTTTCATGCTGAAGGCTAAAGAGAACGGGGTTTGCCCTGTGGAGCACCGAGGGGTTGTTCGGTAGGCCCACAGAACGCTGGGAAACTCCTCGGCCCATTTTCCCTTGGCTGCTTGAAGTCTTCTTTTGATGCCGCTGTCGATGGTTTTGTTTGAAGCTTTTGCCTGACCGTTGCCTTGCGGATAGTGAGGGGTGGAGTTGTAAAACTTGATTCTGTGTTCGGCACAGAAGTTGGTGAAGAGGTCCCCCACAAACTGAGTGTCGTTGTCAGAGATGAAGGCATAGGGGATGCCGAAGCGGGAGACAATATTCTTCCAAGCGAATCTTTTCACATCCTTGTCTTCAATAGTGACCAACGGCTCGGCTTCTACCCATTTGGAGAAGTAATCCGTTGCTGTGATTAAGAATTTGAAACCTCCTGGTGCCGTGGGGAGCTTGCCAACGATGTCCAAACCCCACTGAGCGAAAGGCCATGGACTGGTCAAGGGTGTAAGCTCTTCGGCAGGTTGTCTGATGATCGGGGAGAACCGCTGGCAGGAGTCACACTTCTTCACTATTTGCTCCCCATCCTCCATCATCTTCGGCCACCAGTATCCCTGGGAGATAGCTCGGTGTGCAATTGATCTTCTCCCAGTGTGTGCTCCACAGTTGCCGGCGTGGAGCTCATGCAACACTTCTTCCACCAATGTTGGATGTACACAAAGGAGGTACGGTCTTGAGAACGACCGTCAGTACAACTTATCCTGAGTGCCAAGCCAGAACCGGGCCGACTTGTGCACGATTCGGTGGGCTTCCCTCTCGTCTTCTGGAAGTGAGCCGTCCTTCAGGAATGAGATGATTGGGTCCATCCAGTTGGGACCCTGGTTGATGAAAAAGACAGCTTGATGCTTCGGCGCTTCAATGCTTGGCTGATCTAGGCTTTGGACGCTGACCGTCCTCTGCTCTCTGACTTCTGCTGCTGAGGCTATTCCGGCCAGAGCGTCGGCATGGGCGTTTTGTTCCCTACCGATCTGCTAAATTTGGATTTGCTTGAATAGCCCCATTCTTTCTTTGGCTCTCTGCATGTATCTTCTCATCCGCTCGTCTCGGCACTCGTAGTCACCGTTGACCTAGTTGACCACGAGCTGAGAGTCGCTGTAAATGTTGAGGCTCCAAATCTCCAGCTCTTCGGCAGCTTTCAGTCCGGCCAGAAGGGCTTCATACTCTGCCTCATTGTTGGAGGCGCTGAAGTTGAGCCGAATGGAGTGCTCATGAGTAACGCCCTCAGGGGAAATGAGGACAATTCCGGCTCCATTCCCTCGACAATTTGATGCTCCATCAACGCACATCCTCCACGAGTCCTGATTTTGCAGCAACTCCGGCAGGACTTGTTCGGCCAGGGCTTTGTCGGCCTGAGGGTTCTCTGGCCGAGGAGAGAATTCTGCAATGAAGTCGGCCAGGACTTGGCCTTTGATGGCTGTCTTCGGCTGGAACTTGATGTCGAAGTTTGCCAGTTCCACGGCCCATTTGGTGAGTCGGCCGGAGAGATCGGCGCGTTTAAGCAACGCTCGAAGCGGGAACTCGGTTAGGACCACAATGGTGTGTGCCTGGAAATAAGGTGTGAGCTTCCTGGATGCAATAAGCAAAGCATATGCAAGTTTCTCAAGAGGAAGATACCTGGTCTCGGCGCTGATGAGAGATTTGCTAGAGAAATAGACCGGTTGCTACTCAAGCCCTTCTTGCCAAACCAATGCTGAACTGACGGCATGCGGTGTGACGGCCTGGTATAGGTACAACTCTTCCCCCTGCACTGGTTTGGCAAGCAGAGAAACCGAAGAGAGGTACTCTTTGAGATTGCCGAGGGCCTACCAGCACTGATCAGTCCATAGAAAGTGCCTTCGGCTGTTTTTCTTTAATACCTCATAGAACGGTCGGCACTTGTCTGAAGACCTGCTGATGAACCGGTTGAGGGTTGCGGCCATCCCTACTAGCTTCTGTACTTCCTTCAATCTTCTGGATGGCCGAGACCTGGGATGGGTCGGTCTTAATGCCTTGGCGGGTGACAAGGTAGCCCAGAAACTTCCCCGAGCTAACTCTGAAGGCGCACTTTGAGGCGTTGAGCCGAAGCTTGTGCTTCTTCAAGATGTCGAATACCTTCTGAAGATCTTCCAGATGGTCTTCCTCAGTTTTGCTTTTGACAACCGTGTCGTCTATGTAGGCCTCCATTGTATCGCCGAGCAGAGAGCTGAACATTTTGGTGATCATCCTCTGATATGTTGCCCCGGCATTCTTTAGGCCGAAGGGCATCACCCGGTAGCAGAATAGACCCCTGGGAGTGATGAACGTTGTTTTCTCCTGATCCGGGCCGAACATCGCTATCTGGTGGTACCCTCGGTATGCATCCATGAAGCTCATCCGTGGATGTCCGGCCGTCGAATCGACCAACTGATCAATCCTCGGCACTGGAAAGCTATCTTTGAGGCAAGCTTCATTGGGGTTTGTGTAATCAACACAAACTCTCCACTTGCCGGTCTTCTTTTTGACCACCACCGTGTTTGCTAACCAGGTGGGGTAGTGTACCTCTCGGATCGCCTGTGATTCGGTCAGACGGTCCACCTCTTCAATAACCGCATCGGAATGAGCAGCGGCCGATCGGCGGGCTTTCTGGATGACGGGTCGGCACTCCGGCCGGACATTGAGGTGATGACTTATAAATTCTGGGTCCATGCCCGGCATTTCATAGGGCGTCCAGGCAAAGATTTCTACATTTCGCTTAAGGCAGCTGATTGTGGCCGCCTTGTCTGCCTCGGTCATCTGGGAGCCGATAAGAAAGAAGCGCTCTGGATCTTCGGCGCTAAGAGGGACGGTGTCAAGGTCCTCAATGGATTTAGCCGAGGCACTTAAACCGACGTTCTCCAGCACCGGTTGATCTGGAACCTCCACCCAGTGGACTTGCTCGGAGTGACTTTACCTTTGACGGCAGCGATATAGCACTGTTTGGCTGAGGCTTGGTCTCCCCTAAGCTCCTTCACGCCTCGCGCGCCGACGAACTTAATGATCTGGTGGTATGTGGAGGCGACTTCTTTGATGCTATGGACCCAGGTTCGGCCCAAAATAGCATTATAGGGAGACGAGACGTCGACCACCACAAACTCCAACTCTGTAGTGACCGTGCCGATGGTCACTGGTATGGTGATTTTGCCGAGCGGCCAAACTGACGCCGCGTTGAACCCTACCAGTGGCACGTCGGTCGGTTGAAGGTCTTCTGATTTATACCCCATTTTCTTGAGCAGGGAGTAGTACATCACATCTGTCAAGCTGCCGAGGGCAATGAGGACTCTACTGCTCTGGCAGTCGGCAAATTGTAAGGTGACGACTAGCGCGTTGTCGTAGGGGTGCTGGACCCTCTAAGAATCTCTAGAAGAAAAGGTGATGGAATACCTTGAGTCTGGTTTCGGCTTCTTTGGCATAGGCTGGACGGCAAGGATCTCCTTTGCCTCGATCTGTTGGAGCTCAGACCGAAGCTGCTCTTCTCGTCGGTGATCCACTGTCCCGTGGATCACGTTGATAATACGCAGGGCCGGCTTGGGGTCTTCCTTCGGCACAGCACTTGCCGTTTTCTCCGTATCAATATACTCCCCAAGATGGTCGGCGGTGACCAATTCTTCTAAGAAATCCTTGTAGGCCCGGCAGTTGGTGGTGAGGTGGCCCTTCTCCCTGTGATAGGAGCATCTGAATTTCTCATTGCCGCCTCTCTACGCTCTTAACCTCTTCTCTGGCCACCTGAAGTATGGCTCCTTTTCGATTTTGCGTAGGAGCATGAAGGTCGGTTGTTTGAAGACCGTGGTGTGAGCCACATACTCGTATGGTTTGTAGGTCCGTGGCTCCCCCGGCTGGACGGTGTTGGTTTCCTTTTGCCGGACCGAACTGTTGTTATTGGTAGAGCCGTGGTCGGAGCGTTGTTCGGACTTGCTCCTTTCCTCCTTGGCTTCTTCTAACTTTGCGTGAAGCTCGATTCTGGCCATGAGCTCATTCATTGTCGCCGGTGGGAATAGCATCAGATCCTCAAATTCTCGGCTGGAGTGGTCCAGTCCGAGCTTGAAAGATGTAACTGTGATTTTTTGATCGCACTCCTCAATCTCGTTGTAGATGTCCCAATACCGGGCTGCGTATTGGCGGAGAGATTCTGACCTCGATCGGCAAAGGCCTAGGAGGGAATCAACCTCTTTCTTAACTCTGGTGCTGGTAATGAACCGAGCCAGGAAGGCCGTTGAGAGGTCTCTCCAGGAGGAAATGGACTCTGCTGGCAGTCGGTCAAATCAGAGCAATCCAACCTCGCCGAGGCTGGATGGAAAAAGCTTGCACATCACTGCATCCTCCCCAGAGTAGAGGGACATCATCTGCCTGAAGTGCACGATATGAGTATACGAATCCATTTTGGGATCGTATTTGTTGAACTTAGGGGTTGAGAAACCTGCCAGAGGCCTTGTAGCTTCAATTTCGAGAGAGAATGGGGTGCAGGGAACTCTGTCCTGTCGGCGCGGCTCATAGGTCCGAGCTGGCAGGACTGCCCTACTTTGGCTAACCTCCTGCTCTGATAAGTGGCTGCCTCCCTGACCGTCGTGCCTCCTAGGCCTGGGCGGTGACTGATCTCGAGCCTGACGATTCCTCTGAGCCGTTGGGACAGTATTTGGGCCGAGGCGATCGAACACTGGTGGCCGGGCGTTTGAGGCTGAACGCTCATCCATAAGCCGAGGAGGCGAGGCCTGGCGCCTGATGCGGCGGTCCTCGTTGTCGCTCTCCCGGATAGGGATCTCTTCTATCCTTCCCCCAGCCTATTAAGGGCCGAAGGCCTGGTCTTCTCGGACCTGCTCCTTCTTTGAGAAGGCTCCTGATACTTTCGATTGTCTTTGGCATGGCTTGGTGCCGATAGCTCTTTTCTTTTCTCGGTGGCCTTGCGCAATAGAGTCATCTCGTGCAAGAGAGCGTCGATCTGCTGGTCCCTCCGGCCCAAGGCCCCTTCCAACTTACGAATGTACTGCTTCGTAGTGAGCTTGGCCGGAAGGTCTGGGCAGTCACTGGAATGGATGCTCGCATCGGTACGGGTGCGCTCAGGGGTTCTCAGGGCAGAGTCCCCTGTTCTGGCTACCTCTTTCCTCTTGTTCCTTCTGCCATCAGACTGGTTATCCTTGGAAGTCATCTTCAAGCTCACAGTAGTGATCTGAGTGTTAGAGAAAGGTGTCCCCAGCGGAGTCGCCAATTGTTGGGGGGTAAGCCTTTCTTGCGGTGGTTTGCTGCTGTGAACGGTGGAGATGAATGGCTGGACCTAGCTGCAAGAGAAACAGACCCTCCGATGGCAAAGTCAGTAGAGGAATGTAAAGAGAGAAAGTAATTTGGCAGAGCTTGGACTAGAGTGAGAGTTTGTGTACCTCTGCATTGAATGATTTCCCCTATTTATAGATCCATCGGAGAGTGGAAGTCACGCGCTTCGGCGCGAGTGAGTTGTTGTGGCTGGTCATGGGGCAGTGCACATGTCCCTTATGCATGTCTGAGCGTGTGGCCGACCGGTCGGTCCCCACAGTGTCAGGCGACGGCGCCTGACAACATCGGGCGGCAGAAAAGCTGACGGGACGTTTCCTGACATTCTGCGGGAATCACGGAAAAACTGATTCTGTGTCAGGCGTATGACCGCCACATGCGCAAAACTCGGGACGCTGTCTTCGAGGGAATCTTCGCTGTAAACAAGGCATTTGCCCTGTCTGGCCGAAGCGAGCTCCTTCGGCGTTGCTGATTGTAGGCCGTGCCGTCCTGGGCTAAGAGACTTCTGCACAGAAGTGATCCCAAGGGAGCCTCTCTCGTCGGCCCTCCCTCTATTCGGTCGCATGACCTTGCTTTTATGTTCCTTCGGCTAGGCACTTCCTCTGGGCTTTGAGTGTGGTATCAGAGCGTAGGTTGAGAGATTCTGTAGACTAGTGGAGTCAGCTGGATGGTGGACAATAGGATGTCGTTGAGTAGAGCCGGAGTGTAGTATTTATTTTTGATGTTTTCTTTATGTATGAATATAGTTGATATAGAGCACGGGAATCAGCCAGCGCGTGATGCCGGTTCATCAGTTTCGGTTGGACAAGAGCGAAGGAGGCAGAATGAGCCAGTGCATGAAGAGAGAGATGAGCAAGCACACGTTAACCAGGAACCTGTATACGAGGAAGGAGTTGGGGCTGCAGAGCAAATTCCAGTTGATCCAATACGACAATTGCAAGAGGCTATGATACAAATGGCACAAAATCAAGCACGATATTTTAGAGAGCTACCGGTACCAGCAGCGCCAGTTCAGAGGCCAGTTGTAGATATCAATACATCGTTGTTCAAGAGTTTCAAAGCAATGGATCCACCGGCGTTCACCGGAACAAAAGGGGAAGAAGATGCAGAGAGTTGGATTAAGAAGATGATGCAGATTTGCGGCATAATGGAAGTTGGCGATGAAGACAAGTTGCGGTTAGGAGTTTTCATGTTGACAGGGGAGGCGTATCATTGGTGGATAGCAACGGAGAGGGTATTGACGACAGTACCAGCTAGAGTGGAAGCGTGAGTCACTTGGAGGAATTTTGAAGAAGCATTCAGCGAGAAATATTTGTCTCCATTCTACCAGAGTGAGAAGCGGAAGGAATTCATGTTACTGGAGCAGGGATCGATGACTGTCGAAGAGTACGTTGCAAAATTTACAGCATTATCTCGTTTCGCACCCATGGTGGTTTCTACAGAGCAATTGATGTGCAAAAAATTTCAGATGGGCTTCAATTTTCGAATCCAATCACGAGTCGCAATGTTTCAAGAGCAGAATTTCCAGCAGATAATCGCAAAGTCCAAAATCGCAGAAAGAGAGATAAAAAGAACAGAAGGCAGAAGAGAGCAGTTTAAGAAGACTAGGACTGGTGATCAATTTCAACAAAGTGGTTTTAGTGAAAGACCGCCTCGAAGGGATAGTCAGAGTGTTCAGATGAGTAGAGGACAAAGTTTCAGTGGTTCGAAAAGAGGAGCGCCGAGTCAGCAGTCGCAGCAGAATGTATCAGAAAAGAGATTTCATGGGACCCAGCAATCAGAAATGCGATGTTTCAGATGTAATGAAGTTGGACATCTTGCGAGGAATTGTACGTCAGAGTCTGTGGTGTGTTACAAATGTGGTCAGCCGGGTCATATCCAGTGGCAGTGTCCTAGAGATGCAGTGCAGGCGTCATCAGTAGGAAATGCATCAACGCAAGGAAGAGGAAATGCGGGTAGAGGATCTGGTCAGCAATCAGCAACTTTAAGGCAGGCTCGAGTGTTCGCATTAACAGATCAAGGCAATTAAGCATCAGTTCATGAAGAAGGAGGTACATCTATAAATTTCGGGGCGAAATTTCAATAAGAGGGGGAGAGTTGTGAGACCCGTGTCGTAATTAAGGATTATTAATAATTAATAATCAGGGTTTTAGATAATTAAAAATATTATCTAAGTGTTTTAAATTAAATAATAAGAGTTTTGAGAATTTTTGGAAAATTTAAGAAAAATTGTCTTAGATATCGGTATCTGGTGATACCAGGATACCGGTATCTTAGGTGATTTGGGCAGCAGGAAGTTAGAAGCTGGTTCCTTCAGGAGTATCTTAGAATTTGTCTAAGATACCGATATCTTGAGAAGCAAGATACCGGTATCTTGAAGAGTTTGGATCAGAATTGAATGGCGGCCATGGCTGTGTGACAGAGGGAGTTAGAGACACGTAGGTGTCGATATAGTCGAAGCTCTGTATATTGTGAGGTGTCCAAAACCATTGATACGTGAGAGAAGCTTTAGAATAAGATCAAAATGCATGTGTAGGTGTCACTTGAAGATTAACACAGGTGTAGTGGGTTCTCTCGGGAGAAATTCTGTATAAAAGCAAAAAGGTCCAAATCAAATTCGTTTTTATCAAATTAAGTCTGAAATCTCTTTAATCAAATCTGAGAGGTGAGGTTCTGATGTGAGTAGTGGTCTTGAGAAGCTGAGCAGAAGTGGAGAAGGCTGTGTAGAAGAAGAAGGATTGGAGGAGGGAGAAACAAGTCTTCGTCAATTTGTTCTTGAATTAAATTCATCAAATCAGGGTAAGTTCATTCGAAATTAAATCCATAGGTTTGTTAAGAATCATGTATAGAAACTCTGTTTAAAATTTGGTAGAAATCGGTTCTATTTTGAAGAAGTAATTGAAGAAATTGATTTTCGGAATAAAACCCTCGATTTTCTGAGTTTCCGTCGAATTCTTGGAGAAGACGACAGATACCGGTATCTGGCTCTGCCAAGATACCGATATCTCAGTAACTAGGTCAGCAGACCCCTGTGAAACCGATATCTTCACAGATATCTCGGGTGGACCCCAGATACCGGTATCTCAAATCCTTTGAAACCGGTATCTAGAGAGCCTCAGATACCGATATCTCGGTCAGTAAGAAACCGGTATCTGAAGCTTTGCAGAACCTCAGAAACCCCTTTAGTACAAATCGGTATCTTAGTATCTGGTCAAGATACCGATATCTTGAGCTGCGGGAAAAATGGGCAGATTATGAAAATGATGTTTTTAGAAGAAAAATGTTAATAATTAAAGAAGTTAATATTGTTAGAAGCTGATATTAGATTATTGCTATATTTAGGTGTTGGTGAGCCTTCAAATCAGAGAAAAGGGAAAGAAGCTGTTTGAAGTTCGGCATTTCTGTGAGTATTCGATGATTAACATATTTTAGAGCCATTTTTAATATATATGTAAAAAAATGTGTGGTTTTTCAAAAGAGGATTTGTGTGTGGCATAAAATCTAGGGATCACGATTTTAAGTGAAAATTGGGTGATTTTAAAGGTGATTTAAAAAGAAGTGTTTTTGATGAAATTATAAAAGTGTGATTTTTAAAAATAAAAGTGTGTGTTGGGTGGACTTAAATAGCCTTGCTATGCAACTGGTGGTTCCATGGATCATATGTACGAGGTGCGTACAGCCG
>NMUG010008587.1:0-11582 GCA_002855965.1 Monotropa hypopitys
GATCGATTTCGATTCGAAAAGAGATTTACTTTTTTAAAAGAAGTACCGAAAGGACGAGTGGGGTGCCTAACACCTTTCCCATTCATAATTTAATCCCCGAACTCGAATTTCTGGTTTTAAAGACACCTTTCCAAAATAAAAAGACATTTTCCTAAAATAAAATGACATCTTTTTACAATAAAATTTCCGGTGACTTGGTACATCACAGCTCAATACCAAGTGGCGACTCCGAAAATTCCAAATCGGCATACTCAGGCCATCATCCATTTTCAGACAAACCCCCACATTTTCAAATACCCTCCATCAGCGTATCTTTTTCCGTCCCGGAAAACGGCCCCCGCGGATCGGGGGACGACGGAAGGGCGGAAAAATTTCCCGGCGCGACAATGGGGCTATCGAAATTAAAGACCCACAATTGGGAAATTCTTTTTGCGTGAATAGACAACGGTTAAAACTATATATTGAAGGAGTCCATAGGGAAATCACTGACGGGGTCCTGGTAAAAGTATAGATGATGGGACAAAAGTGATTGGAGGTTCTCAAGGTTTAGCCATAAAGTGCGACCTTAGAGAACTAACCTACCAAGTGACCATTCTACCTAGAAATTCTGGGAGATTTCCTTCTCTAATATATTAACCAAGTGAGCGAATCGGGGAGAAATGTATTACTCGTGTTATCCGCGTGAAGGACTGGTGGATAAAACTTCAAACTTGGTCAAAGTCTAGGGAGGTTGACATGCCTCCGGCAAAGGTACACATTAATTCTTTCATCCTCTTCTATCATTTTTGAAAAACAAATGATTGTCTCCTAGCTTTATCGCTTGGAGACATGGCATGTATTAAGTTGAGGGATGATGTCATTTCGTTCCTTTCATTCCCTACATCCCTCTTAGCTGTATTCTTTTTTATACTCCAAGGACAGAGAAATCTTCAAGTTGAGGGACGGGGAACACTATCGTTTTCCTTCTTTTCTTTCATTTTTTTATTATTTTTAGCATTGAAGTGTGGAAATTTGTGACATATGTGCTCCCTTGATAATGTTTTGAGTAAGAACTTGCAGGAAGCCAATTGGAAACTCTTTGAGGACATGCATGATCTCTTCTCAACTTACAAGGAATGGCGATTCAAAAGCCCATATAATTGTCCATTGAACCATTCTTCCATTGTGGGGTAAATTTATCTTATTGTGATTTTTGCATGTAGCATAAATATTCTTTTGTTTTGCATAACATGTGGGATTGAGCAGAAAATGATCTTAGACATTGTTTCATTAATTAGACCCACCAAAATTTTAATTTTTTTTCTTTCAATGAACACTTGCCACCCCCTTGAGCCCAACACATCTTTTATTTTGTATTTGTATCATGTTCTTTGATATTGAGCCATAGGTGAACCCCGTCAAATGTGAAAGGGAATCATCCGAAGATGAATCGATTGCACAAAACTCGTATCTCGGAACAGGTTAGACTTTAGAATGGATGTGTGAGTGTAAAGAAGGTGGGTAGAGCAGGAGGTGGTCTAAATGGGTGAGGCAATGCTGTAGAAATCATACAGAAGGGGAGAAATAGAAAAAAATTACAGTTTGGGAAAATCTGGGCCTACCGTAACCAGTTGCGGCCATTTTAAGCGCAACTGGTAGTGCTATACGGGAAATTAAAAAAATATATATATAATAGTCCAGCCTGCAACCTCAGCATTACCACTGGTTGCAGAGCTAGGCTGAGGCGATTTTGGGCGAAAACGCAAGAACCAAAGCTTCCCTCCCAAAAAAACTCTCTTCTCTCCCTCTCGTCTCTCATCTCTCTCTCTCTCTCACACACCCCGACCTTCATTTCCAGCCATGGAGCCCTCCACACCCTCTAAAAATCTGGAGAAACCAACCAAAGGATCGAAATTCGGCAAGTAAGTGAATATTGCCCTACTTTTTCATAAATTGAATGCAAATTGGTGTTCCCTGGAGGCGGTATGTGTTTGTGGGATATTTGTGAACTAAAATTGTTGTGATAAGGGGGTTGTGGCAAGATATGCAGTTTTCTGGGCATTCGACTGGTTTTTGTAAAGGCGTAACCGGTTACGCCCAAAACTAGCACAACCGGTTGCGCTGCCTGCAATCCATTTCTGAGCAGCTTATTTTTGTAGGGATTTCAAGCGAAGGACAAAGTCTGTAGGTGTTGATACCCAAATTTTGACTCAACCTTCAACTTATTCAAAAATCCGCAAAAATACCTCTTCAGGGATTTATGTGCATCTCCGGAATGTTCGGACTCTTCGCGAATAACACCGACGGTATCTGAAAATTTTTAGCAACAGTCAACGAGCAGCGATAAAGTGTTAAGAAACATTTACCTATCTCAGAATTTAAAGTCGACACACCAGTCAAGAAAATTCCGACGGACGGCACTGAAACCGCATCCGAAAATAGCAGAATACCTGGGAATGAGCAAAATCCCACATGAACAGTCAGAGTTCTGTTGTCAGACGGAATATTGTCAATAAATCAGTTATCGTGAAGCAGGTAGAAAAATTAAATCCATCCGATTCAGATCTGGGATTTAATTACGGATGAACGTCAGTCCGATCGTTTTTTCGTGCAGCTGACCAGCAGCCTCGGAAATCAGTGAACGGATTTTGTACGGACCTTATCTTCAAAGTCTGGCATTCCTAGTGGAGCAGATTTTCCAGAAGCCGAGCAGTCCAAAAGGTACACCTACCGCTTTTCGCTTTATTTATGGCGTCGGCCCCCGACCGCCAAGAATCCTCGGGAATGGGCAGAATTCCCCACAAGCATTTGAATTTCCGTTTCTAAATGGAAAGTCGAAGACGTTTTTATTACAGAGAGGACAGCGTAAAAATTGAATCCGTCAGATCCAGATTCGGGGTTCAGTTAAGGGTAAACGACAATCCGTTCGGTTCTCCGTGCAGCTAACCAGCAGCCTCGAAAATCAATCAACGAATTTTGCACGGATCTTATCTTTCGAATTTGGCATTCCTAGTGGAGTAGATTTTTTAGAAACTGAGCAGTCCTGAAGGTGCAACCCGCGCTTCTCTTTTTGTTCTAAGCAACGAAGCCGAATTTCAGGGATTTCCCGGGAAACGTCCGGTTCAAGCCCGGGTCATTTGCTATATTCCTGATCCAACTCTACTATCATGAATATCAAATTTAAATCGTCAAAGTCCAAGTTCGTCAAGGGGCCCGGCCAAGCGCAAACGGAAGCATCGGACCATGATTCAGAACTTCGGGATATTTTTACGATTTTAGATATTTTATTTTCATTTTTATTCATTTTTATTTATTTTTGCTCAAGAGATAAGGTCAACCCGACCCAAGAAGCTTCCCAAAATATCAATGCCAGCACATGGGCCACATGGCAGCCCATTGAGCCGAAGTGCCCCAATGTCGCAACTATAGTTGCGACATCCTTTGACTATAAATAGGGGCCAGCCCTCAACATTCTAGAGATCCCACAAGTTGCAAATACACTTCCTACTTACAAATACTCCCAAAATCCGACAACCCACAAACCAAAAACCTCCGGGTCTTGACCCTATTTTGTTTTTCAAACGCATCTTTGCGAAGTATCCGAACCCCTGTAAATTTTATACGGTAAATACCATTTTGATTCTATTATTCTTCGGAGACTCTTGGTAATCTTCTAATCTATAGTTCGGCATTAGTCGATCGGCTGCGTCCGACACTATGCCTTACTATATTTTAAAGAAGTTATCTTAAGAAGTTGTCTCCCGGAATTGTATAAATATAGCAATACAATTTGCTTTTATTTGTTAAATACTCGTCGTTTCTGCTTTAAAACTCATATCTGTTAAAGAATTTATCATTTTATGTCTTTCTGCTCGTTAGAATTCGGCACATGCTTGGCTATGCCAGCTCCGCTGTCGCGTACGAGAAGAACATAAAAATGTCTTCGCTCCAAAATATCTGCCGTCTAGCTCGGAATATATCCAGCTCGGTTATATATGATATCTTATTAAATTGTTGCCGTCTAGCTCGGAATATATCAAGCTCGGTTATATATGATATTTTATTAAATTGTTGCCGTCTAGCTCGGAATATATCCAGCTCGGTTATATACGATATCTTATCAATTGTTGCCGTCTAGCTCGGAATATATCCAGCTCGGTTTATATATATGACATCTTATACCCCTGTCCATACATACATATTACAGCATTCTATCTCTCTTCAGCGATTAACTTTCGCTTTCCCCAAAATACTTTTAAATAAAATTAAATTCCGGAATTTGTACTCTAGAGTGAAAGCTTGCAGTAGCTACTAGACTCAGATTTGAGGAATGCCTTGTGACTCGGCCTCGTCCGGAGCACTCGATATTCTGAGGGATTTTTCACACTTAAGGAAATAATTCCCCTCCCTATTTTTCAAAACGCAGTCGAAGCTCTGTCCGACTAAAAAATACGCAAAATACTTTTAAATAAAAAACCAATTCCTTTATCTGTACTCTAGAGTGAAAGCTTGTAGTAGCTACTGGACTCGGATTAAAAGAATGTCTTACGACTCGGATCCGTCCGGAGCATTTGACATTCTGTAGAATTTCTATTACAAAAGCAAACGTTTTATTAAAATACCTTTTCGCGGTCGAAGCTCTGTCCGACCCAAAAATAGAAATCGTCTTTCACAGTCGAAGCTTTGTCCGATTGTAAAACGTCAAAAACACTTTTAAAATCAAAACCAAGTTCCTAAAATCCGTACTCTGAAGTGAAAGCTTGCAGTAGCTATCAGACTCAGATTAAAAGAATGTTTTATGACCCGGGTCATGCCGGATCATTTAATATTCTTTGGAACTTTCTAAACAAAATAAACAAACAAGGAAAAACAAATAAAACATTTCAAAACCGGTCGAAGCTATGTCCGACCGTAAAATACAAAATTGCTTTTCAAACGCAGTTGGAAGTCTATCCAACTGTAGAAAACCATTTTTAGCCGAAGCTCCGTCCGGCTCAAGTTTAATTTTCAAAACCGATCGAAGTTCTATCCGACCAAATAAAATCAAACTGCTTTTCAAACACAGTCGGAATTCTGTCCGACTGTAGAAAACCTTTTCCAGTCGAATTTCCGTCCGACTGTTGTAAATAAAACTACATTTAAAACAAAATCGTTTTCCAAATACAGTCGAAGCTCCATCCGACTGTAGAAAACCATTTTTCGCCGAAGTTCCGTCCGTCTCAAAAATAATTATTTCTTATTAAATATCGGGCCGAAATCTGCCCGTCAACAACTATTACTCATTTGCTATTTAAATTTCATTTCATTCATATCAGTAATAATTAGTCTTTTCTCTAGCCAAGAAAACAATTGATTTCGGATCCTACAAAGATTTACTTTTGAAAATGAAAGTACCGAAAGGGCGAGTGGGGTGCCTAACACCTTCCCCATTCGTAATTTAATCCCCGAACTTCGAATTTCTGGTTTGCAGACACCTTTCCAAACAAAAAGACATTTTATTCAAATAAAATGACATCTTTTTAAATATTCATTTCAAATAAAACAGCGGTGACTTAGCACACCAAGAATAAAATGCTGAGTGGCGACTCCAAAATTTCTAAACCGGCACACTCAGACCATCACCCATTTTTCAAACAAACCCCCTTTTAAATAAATTCCATCAGCGCGGATTCTCCCATCCCGGAAAACGACTCCTCCCGAAGAGAGGAGACGAGGGAAGGACATGAAAATTTCCCGGCACGACAGCTGGCGACTCTGCTGGGGAGTTCGAGAATTTCGGCTTGCGAAACCTTTTTTGAAAATAAATTTTTTCTGGAATCTCAAAAACAATCGATTCTTGGCTTGTTATTACTGATTGCATCGTCTTTGTTTATTTTTAGGGAAATTATAGGGCGTGTTGCTAAAAAATACAGGTTCTGCGCTTTTGAAAATTACTGCGCTGAAACTATCTTTCTTCTTACCTTTTTTTGCTTACTGATAAACTATAAAAATGATTTCCCCTCATTTTTCAAAAAAAAATAATTAAAATTGCACAAGTACGTTTTTCATGCATCATTTGCATCATCTCCTATTTTGGGTGGAGGTCATTACCGCCCAAAATGGATGAATCCCTATCAACCTTTCGGGGGCCCAACAGTAACCGTCGGTACCTTAAAAAGTCTGACGCAGAAACCAGACACTCCAACCAAATCACCGACTCTACGATGGTACCCTCACGGGGCCGGAGGTCTGAAGATTTGGGAACCATTAAACTTTCTCAGCCAAACATAGCCACATGTTGCATGTAGTAAGCCAATTATTGAGTCAAGCCAAAACCCTATTTACTGTTTTAGGGCAATCATATACATTCCGAGGGGAATCCTTATATACATGCCTGTTAAATATCCAAAATTTCCAAAAAATATATATATCTTAGCGTCCTTAGGGATATTGGTAGAGATAAGACTATGAACTTGTCATTTTTCAAAAATCTCCTCATAAATTTATAAATCTGAGATCATCCTCCAGACTTCATGTCCGAGGCATGTCTCGAATTTTAAATTTAAAAGGAAGTCCATACGTCTCCAACTATCCCTAACGGTCCTCTTTTTATGTATATATCTGCTTAAATATCTTAAACCGTCAGCATCTTTAGAAATATTGGCCAGAAATAGATTACGGACTCAGTATTATCTCCCCAAAGATCTATGATTTAAGACCGTCCTCCAGACTCCATGTCTGAGGCGCGTCCTGAATTTGAAATCTCAAGGAAGTCCGTAACATCTCCAATATTTCCAAAGATATTTCCTTGTATACTCATTCGAGCGTAGTGTTGTCGTACAGGTACAAACACTGCCCGTCCGAATCCATCATATAAACAGGACCATCCAATCTTCCACCCAAACATGGCCGGAAGACAGTATTGCCGATAATGCGGCAGCGAGCCTAAATCAGCTTTCTGGGGTGAATTCGAAGCACTCCAAAGAGAGATTCAGGAGCTCTAGATCATCAACCGAGCTCTACTCAGCCAGCTCGTTCAATCACAAGCTCCCCCGTCACAATCATCTGTCAAGAGCAGGGAGGTTTTCCCCTACCAAACACTGGGACAGTCCCCCCGTCTTCAAACTCGTTCTCTTTCCAATCAGGGTATCCCAATTATCCTCAACCACAACCGACCTTCTATCTGCCACAGAAAATACACCAAAGTCAAGCCTTTCGGAGTCCGGTGCCTCAAAATCCACTCCCTAGAAACTCACGGAAAAATAACAAAATTTTTACTCCATTGGAAATATCAATGACAGAGGTTTTTCAACTTCTAATCTCATCGGGGCAGCTGAACCTCATTCCTGCACGGTCCTCACCTAAGCCACTTCCCCTATAGTTTCGGACTGATCTACAATGCGCTTTTCATTCAAACCAGACAGGCCATGACACTGAAACTTGCCGAAGTTTAAAACACAAGGTGCAAGACCTTCTCGACACTGGGACAATAAATTTGGAGGACATTAAACCGCCTCCTAATGTCACCTCCAATCCATTCCTAAACCGTTAAGGAATGAAGGGATCTCTGAAGAATCCCCGCTCATCCGGGGGAACAACCGCACAATCAGACAATCTTCTCAAGCCCGTGTCTTATGGTAAACCGCGGCAAGTTAGTACATATTGTTTATATTATGTTTCGTTTTCTTGCGGAATGTAAATAAGTTTTATGCTTGTATAATATATGATCTCCTATCTTGTCACATCTATATGTGAAGAAAAGTTTCGTATATTTCATTCATTTATCTTCTCTGCTAAAATGACAAACAAAGAACAAAAATTTTCGAACCAAGCATTCACCTTTTCAAACTGGAAATAATCAAGCAAATTTTAGCACATCGAGTGATGGCTTCAAAGGAAAATCGGATCAGGATCTGATCAGAAGCAAACAAGACAACATTTCAGGTTCCGAGCCTAAACCCCAAATCTATCTCACCTATAACCTTCAAAACGGTTACCAAATACTCATAAAAACTTCTACCAGGGCAACTCCATATCCCCTAATTCACGGCTACAAAGCCGTCTTTACTCTTCAATCCCGTCACTCCGTATCATGATGGAGTCCACAACGGAAAATAAAGAACAGGCCAAGGTCCGACACGAGCAGTTGACCTTCCTAGGCAAAAAGAGACTAACCATAGTCCACCATGTACAAAGCTATCAATGGAGAACCACAAAAGCCCCAAAGACCGTAAGTTTTTCAGCAAAGCAGCTCGGGGTTAAAGCAGACTTTCTCTATCCAAGAAGAAGCAGAATGTGACATTCTCCCCCAACTATCAAGGACCCTTCATAGCGGCCAAAGTGCTATCATGCGGAGCCGTCATCCTCACTGAAATGGATGGTCTCGAGTTCCCCCTCCCCCTCAATGCAGATACACTTAAGCTCTATCAAGCTTAATTTGTAGTTGCTCTTCTAAATTCCGATCAGATTTTAAGTTTCTATAAAGATATCATCTTCTTACTAAAGATCCGGTGCAATTTGAGTGAAGCAGCATTTCCACTCCTTTCTTTGAGGCTCAATCATAAGTTTCTCTTTCTCCTCTTATCTGAAAAGAGCGATACAAAAAAAAATATACATTCAGCAGCCTCTCCTCCTAAACGGAAGTGCTCATACTCATTCAAAAGCATCAGAACTTAGTCGAGAAGCCTGTGTCTTGGCGAAGTTTAAAATCCACATCGTTATCAAAAAAAATCCGACATAGTTAAAACCTAAGAAGGAATACTATGGCAAAAAGGGAAAAGCCCAACATGGTTAAAACCCGAGAGGGGACGTTGGCAAAACAAATGGGATAAATCCAGTGTAGTCAAAACCCGAGAGGGGACTACAGCAAAAATGGATCAATCCAGTACGGTTAAAACCCGAGAAGGAACCGTAGCAAAATCGGACAAAAATAAAAGGCATCCGGCACAATCATCTCCCGAAAGGGGGATTGTGGCAAAAATGGATAAAGAAAAAGACAGCAAAATACACATACACGAGATCATTCTCTAGAACCAGCTAAGCCGATAGAACACATTCGCGCAACAGTTGAAGTCAAAATAGACATCTGCATCGCAATGGACCTTCCGAAGAAACAGTTTCTTTGAAGATTCCGTTCGACTCGTCCTAGCAGTCTATCACTTCATGTGCTAAAAATTATAAAATCATTTTCAAAGGAAGGGTGAATCTAGGTTTCCGCCTCTGATTAATCGGTGAGGCCTTATTCACAAAATTACTCAGATTGATCAACTCAAATTGAGTATCAATCTCTCTTAGCAGAGAATCATAAATGCCTATGAATATATTTGCTTATTTGATAAAGATTAGAATAGAAGAAATGTATTCATACATGAAAATAATACATTGACATTCTATACGGAAAAAGAAACATAGAATGCAAATATGCTAACTACTGTAGGTCTTTCCAAAAGAACGCATCCAGCAAGCCCCGCAAAGCCTGGCAAACCAATCTGTACCAAACAGTCATCACGACACCAGTCTCAACGCTTGATCGGTCTACATCCAGCAAGCAACGAGTCATCCTGCAAAGCAAAGGAGCAAATTATTAAAATCCTGCTAGTCAATGGACTTAAGTTCAGGTAACAAATATTTGCAAATCCTACAGGTACAATCGTCCGGTAACTTCTTCCTATGATTACCGATGTGATTAAAATTTTCCAACTTACATTAGTATCCTCCTAGGATTATAGGTTCGCATTCTCAGGGAATTCTAGTAGCATCGACCTACGACTACAGATTTATGCATCCGAACCTACAATAATGCCTACTTAGGATTATGGGTTCGCTTTTCCAAACCTACAGTAACGCCTACTTAGGATTACGGGTTTGTATTTTAAAACCTATAGTAGCATCTACATAAGACTACGGGTTAACGTATTGAGAATTATACTGGCAACCTAAGGCCACCTTCCTACATCTAAGCTAGCATCTTTCTAAGGCTACGAGTTTTGCAGTGTCATACCACCCCAGTGTTATCTTTTTATGATCACTGGGGGAAATTTTAAATTTGCCAATAATAGCAAACTGTTTGAGGCTATTATTCAGGTACTTCTGTTAAATTTTTACGTCCCGGTGTTATCTTTTTACGATCACTGGGGCAAATTTTAAATTTTCCAATAATAGCAAACTGTCTGAGGCTATTATTCAGGTACTTCTCTTAAATTTTACGTCCCGGTGTTATCTTTTTACGATCACTGGAGCAAATTTTAAATTTGCCAATAATAGCAAACTGTCCGAGGCTACTATTCAGGTACTTCTGTTAAATTTTTACGTCCAGGTGTTGTCTTTTTACGATCACTGGGGCAAATTTTAAATTTGCCAATAATATCAAACTGTCCAAGGCTATTATTCAGGTAACCCTGTTAAATTTTTACGTCCCAGTGTTATCTTTTTACGATCACTGGGGCAAATTTTAAATTTGCCATTAATAGCAAACTGTCCAAGGCTATTATTCAGGTAACCCTGTTAAATGTTTACGTTCCAGTGTTATCTTTTTACGATCACTGGGGTAAATTTTAAATTTGCCAGTAGTAGCAAACTTCTTAAGGCTATTACTCATGTAACCCTGTTAAATTTTTACGTTCTAGTGTTATCTTTTTACGATCACTGGGGCAAATTTTAAATTTGCGAGTAGTAGCAAACTTCTTAAGGCTATTACTCAGGTAACCTTGTAAAATTTTTATGTTCAAGTGTTATCTTTTTACGATCACTGGGGCAAATTTTAAATTTGCCAGTAGTAGCAAACTTCTTAAGACTATTACTCAGGTAACTCAGTTAAATTTTTACGTTCCAGTGTTATCTTTTTACGATCACTGGGGTAAATTTTAAAATTTGCCAGTAGTAGCAAACTTCTTAAGGCTATTACTCAGGTTACTCCGTTAAATTTTTACACACGATGTTATCTTTTTATGATCACTGGGGCAAATTTTAAATTTACCAGTAGTATCATCTTCCTACGGCTATTTACTCGGGTAAATCAGATTAAATTTTTACGACCCAGTGTTATCTTTTTACGATCACTGGGCCAAATTTAAAAATTTGCCAGTAATAGCATCTGTCTACGGCTGTTACTCAGGTAAAATCATCAAGTCCCAGTTTTAGTATCTTTCTACGGCTATTACTCGGGTAAGATTTGGAAAATCACATCATTGTCTTTCTATGATTACTGGTTTTCAGAATCTAGAAATCTAAGCAATGAGCACCTTCCTATGGCCTTCTGCTCCGATTTAAGTTTTCAAAATATTGGTCATATCTTTCTACGGTTACTAATCTTAAAATTCAAAAAAATAGTCCCGAAAGGGCTACTCCTATCTTTTAGTCCCGAAAGGGCTACTCCTATCTTTTAAAATTCTAGTCCCGAAAGGGCTACTCCTAGCTTTTAAAATTCTAGTCCCGAAAGGGCTGCTCCCATCTTTTAAAATCAGTTCTGAAAGGGCTACTCCTATCTTTTAAAATTCTAGTCCCGAAAGGGCTACTCGTATCTTTCAAAATTAGTCCCGAAAGGGCTACTCCCATCTTTTAAAATTAGCCCTGAAAGGGCTACTCCTATCTTTTAGTCCCAAAAGGGCTACTCCTATCTTTTAAAA